>ML293691.1:0-82979 GCA_005239495.1 Nicotiana undulata | reverse complement strand
CGTTATATATATATATATATATATATATAACGCCATCTGGTCATGGGTCAATGCGCATGTATAAAGGCATGAAATGCATATGAAATACGTTAATAAAATCTCTATGTACGTCATAAGACCATTATGCCTCTGATTAATGTCATGAAATAGAATTTACCAACTTACGTGTTACACCCCATATTTTCGTACGTGAAAGTACGCCATAAATAAATTGATGAAAGCTCGGAAATGAGATGTTACATCTCGCATTTTCGTACGTTAAAGTTTCGTCGTAAGTTATTCGACGTAAGTTCGGGAATAAGATTATTTTGAGATTGTAAGCATTATGCTATTTCAAACAAGTTATAAGTAAATTCGTAAAGGTGAGAGGGAAAGAAAATCGAAAAAAATGAATTTTCGTCGAAGTTTGACATTTTGGGGTAAATACGGCCCGAGCTAAAATACCCGGTATTTATGGACTAGTGCTATACAAGGTACCACATGACCATGATAGTAATATGTATAAGATTGATAAAAGTGATTAGTATTATAAGTAATTTGAGATAATTATTAATTATGTGGATAATCGGGTAATTATTAATTTTAGTGGGAGATTAATAATTAATTAAGATGATTGGTGGTTAATTATTTGGATAATAAAGGCATCAACGTGGCAGCCCATGGAATGGATAACAAAGCCAATAAGTGACTCTTACTTCATGAAGCAAAATGTCACATTAAGGGAGTTTTGGGGCTTAGTCATCACATATGTGAGGTCCACACCCACTAAGATTAAAGAGCCCTCTCTAAATCACTTAAGAGATACATATATCTCTACAATGTAAGGAGGAGCTTCAGCAAATTCTTAAGAAATTATATGGTGTGAAACCAACGTACAAAATTCATACAGGACCACATAATACTATAGCAACGTGAGATTTGCGATTCTAAGGAAGTGCGGTGCAATCTTTCTCCAGAATATCATACGAATTTTTTCCTACTTTGATCTTGTCGTTATGTGTTATCGCAATTGACGTGTGTTAGAGGGATTTTCAAGAGAATCGTCTCAGGTATATAAAGGCTATCACTTCTTTCTTTTGGCATGATCTATACGACACAAACGAAACGAGCAAATACACAATTTCCATACATCTATTCATAGAAATACTAGAGATGCTTATGTTCTTGATTCCCCATGTGTCATATTATTCTATCATCTATTCAAGGGTCTCAGAAAATATGTAAGTTGATAAAATTTATTTCATGATATTAATAAAAGGCATAATGGTCTTATGACACTCCGAAAGATTTTAGTTACGTACTTCTCATGCATTGCATTCATTTACATTGACCCATGACCAGATGGTTTTATATATGCGTATATATATATATATATATATATATATATATATATGCATACATACATACATACATATATGGGATATGGAAAAAGGATACGGCGATATATACGCACCACCACCTTGTAACGACCCGACCGGTCATTTTGCGTATTAGGACCCCATTCCCTAAATGAGACTTCCCATAGCGGCTCCTTGTGATTTATGGCTTGCGGGGACGGGTGGTTCAGGATTTGGAAGTGTTTAGAGTGTCATAGGAACACTTGGTTCCTTAAGATTGGCCTTTTTTGCCAAGTTTGACTTCGGTCAACATTTGGCGCAAACGACCTCGGAATCGAGTTCCAACAGTTCCAATATCTTCGTATGATGCTTTCGGACTTGGGCGTATATTCGGGACGTGTTTTCAATGACCAGGGAGCATTTCGGTGCCCAATATAGAAATAAGAATTTCCTTAAGTTTGAAATTTGGTTTGGAACACGATTTTTTGTTATCGAGGTCCGAACGGAATTCCGAGACTGGGAATAGTTATGTTATGTCATTTATGACTTGTCTGCAAAATTTGGTTCCATTCCGAGTGGTATAGGTCGGTTCGGCGCATTGAAAGCGAATTCTAGAACTTTAAGTTCAAAGTTTGATTCAATTTGGTTTTGTGTTCGCTTGGTTTCGTTGTTGTTTTTCACGTTCCGTAAATTTGAGCGAGTCTGTATCATGAATACAGACTTGTCAGTGCCTTTGGACGGGGTCTCAAAGGGCTCGGGTGAGTTTTGGACCCCTCGGAGCTAATTCCAAAACACCAGATTTTTCCTGTCTAGTTTCCTTCTGTGCGATCGTAGGTGCACTAATGCGATCGCAAAGGAGGAGTTGGCAGGGGGGAGAAAATGACCGGTGCGATCGCACAGGTCTGTCTGCATTCGCACTGGGTTAGGCTGTGTCCTGGCCCAGCTGATTACTCTCCGCAATCGCAACCCCATCCCCCGCGATCGCATAGGTCTAGCCCAGCTAGCCTTCCGCGATCGCATGCCCCCATCCGCGTTCGCACAGTGGACCTCCAGGGGTCCTGACCATTTGGCTTGCGCGATTGCACTGCCCCAGCTGCGATCGCACACAAGTGGTAACTGGGCAGTTTTAGTTTTAAACACGGGAATTGCCCAGTTCCTCCATTTCTTTCCTCCATTAGAGACCTTGAGAGCTTGGGAAAACTGCTCCACGACCAAGCTACTGAAGAGGTAAGTAAATTCTACTCTAGTACTAATTTAATACATGAATTACTAATTGAACTAGCTACTAAAGTAGTGGAAAATTTAGGGATTTGGGTAGTAACCTAGGAACTTCAGAAATTTAGAAATTTACACGTCAATTTGCTATGAAATCAAGTAAAAATCATATATTAGCAATCCTTAGGACATGGGTGAGTGTTTCCTTTGAGAATTTTCGGAATATGAGCGTGCAGGCCCGGGGGCGAATTTTAGGATTTCCTCAAGAATAGTGAATTGGCTAAATTCATATAAGAATTTCATGTTTTGAATATAATTTGATATATTTACGTATCGATTGATTAGTTTCGAGTCCTCGAGAGGCAAGTTTGAAGTTTCGGACGCGTTCTTGGTCCAGGGAGTAGATTCAACACGAGGTGAGTCTCCTTTCTAACCTCGTAAGAGGGAATTGTCCCCATAGATGATTTGTATGCTATGTGTAATTATTTGGGGGCTACGTGCGTACAAAGTGACGAGAGTCTGTACGTAGCGGCTATTATTATTACGTCCGGGTAGTTAGGCCCACAGCATGGTTTAGATTCTTCCTTGTAATGAATTATACGTTATGAATTCCTGATGTATATAGTATGTTTCCTTGAAATTTATGAAATTTGATAAATTGGAAGAAAATGATTATGGAAAGGAAATGTTAGAACTATTGTGTGTGCATGTGACCGCTTCGCAATTTACATTCCGCGAGCGGAGTGTGACTTCCCCCACTCTCATGGGAGTGGGTCGTACGCCACGGCGAATTGAAAGGTGCACTTGTGGTTCGGGTCGTTCGACCCTCAGCAGTGCACATGTGATATTATACTATGGTAAGAATGTACTTATAGGACGGGCCGTTCGATCCTCAGCAGTGCATAGATATTATCCTTATGACTCCGACCGGTTGTCTTATTCATGTGTGCGCATGACTATTTGGTATTGTTTCATGGATATTGACTTGACAGATAATTTGGGGGAAAAGAAAGGGGAAATTGTTAGTTACTTTCAATATTTAATTATTAGCTACTTTCAATTTGGTACTGTTCGACATTATGTTTCAAACTTGTTGGCTTAGTATATGGTGAAATGGTTAATCGAATAAGAAAGAATCCTTAGTGAAATTAGTGTTGGCTTGCCTGATCCCGCTGTCGGGCGCCATCATGAACTGAATTAAAATTTTGGGCCGTGACAACATGGTATCAGAGCTCTAGGTTCACGTAAGTCTCACGAGTCACGGGAAAACCCAGTAGAGTCTTACGGATCGGTACGGAGACGTCTGTATTTATCTTCGGGAGGCTATTTGGTGTTAAGAAACTTTTCTTTATTCATATTTTATCGTGCAGTCGATGGTTTACTAAAAACTCATTCTTCTATTCTCTCACAAATAGTGAGGACGCGCGCATCCGATNCCGGGGGGGGCCCCCCCCCCCCCCCCCCCCCCCGTCAGAGGCCATGGTAGAGGCCGGGGGAGGGCACCGACCCTAGGTAGGGGACGAGGGCGTCCTAGAGTTATTCCCGTTGCACCACCAGGGGATCCTGTCATAGAGGAGCAGGACGAGGTGCCTCCAACAGATCCTGCTGCAGTGGACTTCATGACGGCGCCCGGCTTCCAGGAGGTCATGGGCCGTATGATGAGGTTTATGGACACCATGTCCCAGGCTGGTTTATTTCCAGTATACCCTGCCACTTCTCAGGAAGGAGGGGGAGCCCAGACCCCTACCGCCAAGGCCGCAGGACAGGCAGCAGCAGTTCATCATACCCCGGGTACACTGTCCGTGGGTGGTATCCAGACTGTAGTAGCAGCATAGGAACCCAGACCAGCTGCGGACGGTGATCCGCAGAAGTTTTTGGACAGATGGACTCGATTGCGCCCTCCAGTCTTCGGGGGTGAGCGACGCGAGGATGCCCAAGACTTCATTGATAGGTGCCGGGACAGACTGCACAATATGAGGATCCTAGCATCCCATGAAGTGTATTTCACCACATTTCAGTTGGAGGGCAGAGCTCGCAGGTGGTGGCAGTCCTATATTCTCAGCAGGCCAGCATATTCTCCTTTTGTCACTCTGGAGCAGTTCACGCAGATGTTTCTGGACAGATATATCCCACCCTCTGAGAGGGAAGAGCTGCGGCGTCAGTTTGAGCAGCTAGAGCAGGGGCAAATGTCAGTGACGGATTATGAGGCCAGATTTTTAGAGCTGCCACGCCATGCACTTATGATACTACCTACTGATGTTGAGAGAGTGCAGAGATTCGTGGCCGGGTTGCACCTAGGTATTAAAGCCACCATGGCCCTAGAGGTGGAGATGGGTACTCCTTACCAGCTCGCGGTAGAGATTGCTCGCATGATCAAGGGTTATCGGTCGAGGAGCAGGCAGCAGGGTCAGCAGGACAAGAGGTCTAGGTTCTCCAGAGATTTCAAGGGTTCCCCAGCTAGGAGCGGAAGTCAGTTTGGGGGTGGTCAGCCCAGCATGCCTTCATATTTAGCACCTCCACCACCTCCCCGAGGTGTTCTAGTGAGGCCTCAGTTAAGCGCCATGCCAGAGCACTCCTACCGTCCTCCAGCTATTCATAGTTCACCCAGTGGTTACTCCAGTCGCTAGAGATCCTCCAGTTCTTACTTCAGTGCTATGCTAGAGGGTCCACATCGCTCCCCGGCCATTCAGGGTTCTTCTTCTTCGGGGCAGCAGGCTATAGTACCTGGAGGTTGTTATGAGTGTGGGGAGCCAGGTCATATGAGGAGGCATTGTCCCAGATATCAGGGCAAGGCAGTGCAGCAGAGTTATTAGCCCATAGGTCCAGCACCAGCAGCCCGACCACCTAGAGGTGGAGGACAGGTCGGTAGGGGTCGTCCCAGAGGTGGAGGCCAGTCCGGGGGAGGCCATTCAGCTCCTGCTCACTCTGGGGGAGCTCAGTCTTTAGGTGCTCTAGCTAGATTCTATGCCATTCCGGCCAGATCATATGCAGTGGCCTCAGACGCCGTGATCACAGGTATTATCTCAGTATGTGGTAGAGAGTCTGCAGTATTATTTTACCCAGGATCCACTTATTCATATGTTTCGACCCTATTTGCTCATTTTCTGGATGTTCCTCATGAGTCTTTGGGTTCTCCCATATATGTGTCCACTCATGTGGGCGATTCTGTGGTGGTAGACTGAGTCTATTTGTCTTGTGTGATTACATTCTGTGGGTTCGATACCAGAGCGGGCCTTTTACTGCTCGACATGGTTGATTTTGAGGTTATTCTAGGCATGGATTGGCTATCTCCTTACCATGCCAAGACAGTTACTTTAGCCATGCCTGAGTCGCCTAGGCTGGAGTGGAGGGATTCTTCAGTTAGTGCATCCAGTCAGGTTATTTCCTTCATGAAGGCTCGGCATATGGTAGGGAAAGGGTGCCTGGCCTATCTTGCTTATGTGCGGGACACCACCGTCGAGTCCTCGACTATCGATTCAGTGCCAGTTGTTCGGGAGTTTGTTGATGTATTTCCTTCAGACCTTCCAAGCATGCCTCCAGATCGAGACATTGATTTCTGCATTGATTTAGCTCCAGATACTCATCCTATTTCCATTCCCCCGAACCGAATGCTCCTAAGGAGTTGAAGGAGCAACTTGAGGAGTTGTTGGCTAAGGAGTTCATCAGGCCGAGTGTATCGTCATGGGGTGCTCCAGTCCTATTTGTGAAGAAGAAGGATGGGTCTATGCGAATGTGTATTGATTACCGCCAGTTGAATAAGGTTACCATTAAGAACAAGTATCCTCTGCAGCGTATCAATGATTTGTTTGACCAGCTATAGGGTTCTCGGGTGTTTTCTAAGATTGACTTGAGATCGGGTTATCATCAGTTGAAGATTCGGGCCTCAGATGTTCCGAAGACTATATTTCGTACCAGATATGGCCACTATGAGTTCCTAGTGATGTCCTTTGGCTTGACTAATGCCCCAGCCGCATTCATGGACTTGATGAATATGGTATTCAGGCCGTATATTGATTCCTTAGTCATTGTCTTCATTGACGACATCTTGATTTACTCACGTAGCCTGGGTGAGCACGAGCAGCATTTGAGAGTGGTGCTCCAGACCTTGCGGGAACAGAAACTATATGCTAAATTCTCCAAGTGTGAGTTCTGGTTAGATTCTGTGGCATTCTTGGGGCATGTGGTGTCCGGAGAGGGTATCAAGGTGGATCCTCAGAAGATTGAGGCAATTCAGAGTTGGTTGCGTCCTACTTCAGCTACAGAGATCAGGAGCTTTTTAGGCCTAGCAGGCTATTATCGTCGATTTGTGGAGGGGTTCTCTTCTATTGCAACTCCATTTACTAGGTTGACTCAGAAGAATGCCCCGTTTCAATGGTCCGACGACTGTGAGACGAGCTTTCAGAAGCTCAAGGCAGCATTGACCTCAGCACCAGTTCTGACATTGCCTTCCGGTTCTGGGATGTATACTGTGTATTGTGATGCTTCACGCGTCGGGTTTGGATGTGTGTTGATGCAGGACGGGAGAGTTATTGCTTATGCTTCGCGCCAGCTGAAGGTCCATGAGAAGAATTACCCTGTGCACGACTTAGAGCTGGCGGCGATTGTTCATGCTCTGAAGATTTGGAGGCACTACCTGTATGGAGTATCCCGTGAGATTTATACAGACCACCGCAGTTTGGAGCACTTATTCAAGTAGAGAGATCTTAATTTGAGGTAGCGCAGATGGCTTGAGTTGTTAAAATATTATGATATCACCATTCTTTATCACCCGGGCAAGGCTAATGTGGTAGCAGATGCCTTGAGCAGGAAGGCAGAGAGTATGGGTAGCTTGGCCTACATTGCAACAGAGGAGAGACCTTTAGCCTTAGACATTTAGTCCTTGTCTAATCGCCCGGTGAGATTAGATTTTTTGGAGCCTCATCAAGTTCTTGCACATGTGGTCGCTTAGTCTTCGTTATTGGGGAAGATTAAGGCTCGATAGTATGATGATCCGTATTTGGTAGAGCTACGGGAGACAGTGATTCAGGGTAGGTTCAAGGAGGTTACCATTGGCGAGGATGGTGTTTTGAGACTTCAGGGCCGTTTATGTGTTCCTAATGTTGATGGCCTGAGGGAGAGGGTTCTAGCGGAGGCGCACAGTTCTCGGTATTCTGTTCATCCTGGTGCTACGAAGATGTATCGTGATTTGAGGCAACATTTCTGGTGGAGACGGATGAAGAGGGACATTGTGGAGTATGTGACTAGGTGTCTTAGTTGCCATCAGGTGAAGTATGAGCACCAGAGGCCAGGAGGCTTGCTTTAGCAGATGCCCATTCCTGAGTGGAAGTGGGAGCGCATCACCATGGACTTCGTAATTGGGTTGCCTCGGACTTTGCGGAAGGTTGACGCGGTTTGGGTCATTGTGGACAGATTGACCAAATCGGCGCATTTCATTCCAGTGGCTACTACATATACTTCTGAGAGGCTAGCCTAGATCTACATTCGGGAGATAGTCCGGTTGCATGGTGTGTCGGTGTCCATTATATCAGATCGAGGTCCTTAGTTCACCTCGCACTTCTGGAGAGCATTGCACATTGAGATGGGCACCCAGATAGACCTCAGCACAGTATTTCACCCTCAGACTGATGGTCAGTCGGAGCGTACAGTTCAGACATGCTCAGGGCTTGTGTGATTGACTTTGGAGGTCAGTGAGACCAGTTCTTGCCTTTGGCTGAGTTTGCGTACAATAATAGTTATCAGTCCAGCATCGAGATGGCTCCATTCGAGGCCTTGTATGGTCGGCGGTGTCGTTCTCCTATCGGGTGGTTTGAGCCTGGCGAGGCTAAGTTATATGGCATGGATCTGGTGAGAGACGCTTTGGAGAGGGTGAAGTTAATTCAGGAGAGGCTCCGCACAGCACATTCTAGACAGAAGAGTTACGCGAATCAGAGGGCGCGTGATGTAGCATTTATGGAGGGAGATAAGGTTCTGCTGAATGTTTCACCGATGAAGGGCATTATGAGATTCGGGAAGAAGGGAAAGTTGAGCCCAAGGTTTATAGATCCTTTAGAGGTATTGAGGCGAGTCGGAGAGGTTGCTTATGAGCTTGCTTTACCTCCCAGTTTATCAGGAGTTAATCCGGTCTTTCATGTATCCATGCTCCAGAGATACCACGCCGACTTCTCTCACGTGGTTGATTTCAGCACTATTAAGTTGGATGAGAAGTTGGGCTACGAGGAGGAGCCAATTACTATTATTGACAAACAGGACCGCCAGTTGAGATCCAAGAGAGTTTCTTCCGTAAAGGTCCAGTGGAGGGGCCAACCAGTTGATGAGGCGACTTGGGAGTCCGAGGAGGACATGCGGAGCAGATATCCACATCTATTCAGCACTTCAGGTACGATTCTCGACCCGTTCGAGGACGAACGTTTGTTTAAGAGGGGGAGAGTGTAATGACCCAATCGGTCGTTTTGCGTATTAGGACCCCATTTCCCCAACTGAGACTTCCCATAGCGGCTCCTTGTGATTTATGGCTTGCGGGGGAGGGTGGTTCAGGATTTGGAAGTGTTTAGAGTGCCATAGGAACACTTGGTTCCATAAGATTGGCCGATTTGGCCAAGTTTGACTTCGGTCAATATTTTGAGAAAACGACCTCGAAATCGAGTTTCGACAGTTCGAGTAGCTTCGTATGATGATTTCGGACTTGGGCGTATGTTCGGGACGGGTTTTCAATGACCCGGGAGCATTTCGGCGCCCAATATAGAAATAAAAGTTTCCTTAAGTTTGAAATTTGGTTTGGAATGTGATTTTTTGTTATCGAGATCCGAATGAAATTCTGATACCGGAAATAGTTCTGTTATGTCATTTATGACTTGCCTGCAAAATTTGGTGTCATTCCGAGTGGTATAGGTCGGTTCGGCGCATTGAAAGCGAATTCTAGAACTTTAAATTCAAGTTTGATTCAATTTGGTTTTGGGGTCGAATTCTTAGTTTCGTTGTTGTTTTTCACGTTCCGAAAATTCGAGCAAGTCTGTATCATGAATACAGACTTGTCAGTGCCTTTGGACGGGGTCCCGAGGGGCTCAGGTGAATTTCGGACCCCTCAGAGCTAATTCCAAAACTCCAGATTTTTCCTGTCTGGTTTCCTTCTGTGCGATCGCAGGTGCACTAATGCGATCACATAGGAGGAGTTGGTAGGGGGAGAAAATGACATGTGCGATTGCACAGGTCTGTCCACGTTCGCACTAGGTTAGGTTGTGGCCTGGCCCAGCTGATTACTCTCCACGATCGCAACCCCATCCCCCGCGATCGCATAGGTCTAGCCCAGCTAGCCTTCCGCGATCGCATGCCCCCATCCGCGGTCGCACAGTGGACCTTCAGGGGTCCTGACCATTTGGCTTGTGCGATTGCACTGCCCCAGCTGCAATCACACAGAAGTGGCAGCTGGGCAGTTTTAGTTTTAAACACAGGAATTGCCAGTTCCTCTATTTCTTTCCTCCATTAGAGACCTTGAGAGCTTGGGAAAACTGCTCCACGACCTAGCTACTGAAGAGGTAAGTAAATTCTACTCTAGTACTAATTTAATACATGAGTTACTAATTAAACTAGCTACTAAATTAGTGGAAAATATAGGGATTTGGGTAGTAACCTAGGAATTTCGGAAATTTAGAAAATTACATGCCAATTTGATATGAAATCAAGTAAAAATCATATATTAACGATCCNGAATAGTGAATTGGCTAAATTCATAGAAGAATGTCATGTTTTGAATATAATTTGACATATTTACGTATCGATTGATTAGTTTCGAGTCCTCGAGAGGCAAGTTTGGAGTTTCGAGCGCGTTCTTGGTCCGGGGAGTAGATTCAACACGAGGTGAGTCTCCTTTCTAACCTCATAAGAGGGAATTATCCCCATAGGTGATTTGTATGCTATGTGTAATTGTTTGGGGGCTACGTGCGTACAAAGTGACGAGAGTCCGTACGTAGCGGCTATTATTGTTACGCACGGGTAGTTAGGCCCACAACATGGTTTAGATTCTTCCTTGTAATTAATTATACGTTATGAATTCCTGATGTATATAGTATGATTCCTTGATATTTATGAATTTGATAAATTGGAAGAAAATGATTATGGAAAGGAAATGTTAGAACTATTGTGTGTGCATGTGACCACTTCGCAATTTACATTTCGCGAGCGGAGGGTGACTTCCCCCACTCTCATGGGAGCGGGCCGTACGCCACGGCGGATTGAAAGGTGCACTTGTGGTTCGGGCCGTTCGACCCTCGGCAGTGCACAAGTGAGATTATACTATGGTAAGAATGTTCTTATGGGACGGGTCATTCGACGTGCATAGATATTATCCTTATGACTCCGGCCAGTTGTCTTATTCCTGTGTGCGCATGACTATTTGGTACTGTTTTGTGGATATTGACTTGACAGATAATTTGGGGGAAAAGAAAGGGGAAATTGTTAGTTACTCAATATTTACTTGGATTCCTGTGCTTTACACGTAATTGCTATTCACGGTCTTACCTGCCTACCATTTTTTCATTATACCCTGTTATATTATACTGTTGGACCTTAGTGGGTGTCAAGTCGACCACTCGTCACTACTTCTTCGATATTAGACGGGATACTCATTGGGTGCATATTTATTTATGTACTCATGCTACGCTTCTGTACTTAATTGTACAGGTTCTGAAGCTGGTGCATCTGGTTATCACACCGGAGGTAGATTCTGATATAGTGGATCCGACTTCACGGTGAGTTGCTCCTCCTGACGACCCTCAGCAGCACCATGGAGTTTCTCTTGCTTATTTTCCCGTCTATTTATTTCAGACAGTGGTAATTGTATATTTTTATCTTTTGTATATCCAATTAGTATGCCTGTGGTACTCGTGACACTAGTTCCTGGCACACACGTAATAGTCATCATGGATTATAGACTGTATATATTTTTGGCTCACGCCTCCTTATGGCTGCTTTTGGATTAAAACTGGTTAATTATCTTTCGTCATTATGTTTCAAACTTGTTAACTTAGTATATGGTGAAATGGTTAATCGAATAAGAAAGAATCCTTAGTGAAATTAGTGTTGGCTTGCCTGACCCCGCTGTTGGGTGCCATCACGACCTGAATTAGGATTTTGGGTCGTGACACACCTAATCAGCTGGTATACGTTGATCATAGTGGCCGAGATGATATGATGGGAAGCCCTCGGAGGCTTGATGATGTTATGAACGCATAAACTCATGCATGGTATGACATTTATATGCATGTGCATGACACTATATGTTGAACCAAGTCACTGCATGGTTTTGAAGATTGACAAATGTCTACCCAGTTGAACCAGGTCCATCAGGGCAAACATACTTGAACAGACCCATTGGAACAAGAACCATCTATGCACAGGAGATAAACATGATTGTGAATTATACATGAACTAAGAGGTTGTCTCTTAATGAGAAAAGGTTGCAAATTGATAAGAGGTTAGAGTTTGAGTTCAACAAGGACAGAAATAGTCCAGGAAGTTGAGATAAACCCAAACTCTTCCACCAAGGAAGAGTTGCATTAGAACTAAACAAGAACATCTCAACTACTGGTGCTATATAATGTTGAAGCATTCCTACTGAAGAATTGATCGCACAAAGGCATAAGTGAAACAAAAACTGAAAGCAAAATTACCAAAGCAATTTTGTAAGCAGAATCCTTGTGCGACACAAAAGCTACTTGAACCAGCTAGAAGAACCAGTTCCATCTGTTTGTCTTTTGAGTCCAGTTGGGTGTAGTAGGTGATTTAATATTGTATCTTTCAGCTTTATTAGAAGCAATTGTAATAGGTACACACTGTTCAAATTAGAGGTAACTTGAAGCTTGTCGCAATTAGCTGGAGGCTAGTTTGCCACAAAGGGATTAGAGTTAGTCCTAGGTTTAAAAAAGAGTTTATTTTGTAAATTTTGTTTGGCTCAGAATTGTAGTGAAGAGTTTGGAAAAATCCTACTGAGTAGTAGGTCATGATTTTTTCACCTTTTGAGCCAGGTGTTTTTCACGTAAAAATCTCTGTGTTTTTACTTTATTTATTATTCCGCACCAGTAGAAGTTGGAACACCAAGAAGAACCGTGAGTGAATGTGTGTTCGTATTTTGTGATATTTACCCGATTCCGAGGCGTGGGCCCGAGAGGCTTTTTGGGACGATTTCCTAATTCCATGTTTAGATTAGATTTAATTGACTAGATCAGTTTCTTATAGCTACATTTATGGTATGTAATTGGTTTTGGCTAGATTTGGGGCATTCGGAGTTGGATATTCATGGAAATAGCATTGATATCGATTGATTGAGCTTGGTTCGGGGTAAGTGGCTTGCCTAACCTTGTGTGGGGGAAATCCCCTTAGGATTTGGTACTGATATGGCTATGTGAGCACCGTATACGCGAGGTGACGAATACGTGCACAGACTATTTGTTGAAAACCCTCATTTTCACCGAGTAATTACCTATTTTCACCTTAATTGAATACTAGCATGCGTAGCTACCCTCTTAGTTTAGAATAACATGTCTACGTGCCTTAATTGCTTAATTAAACTCCTTGCAGCATGCCTATCGAATTCTTGCTTCTTTTCCCAACTTGTACTTAGTCTAGACTGTAGGTTCTCTTGCTACACTTATCATATGTAACTAATTGTGTTGTGTATTTACTATGGGACTACGGGACGGTATCCTGGGAGATCCCCTTATACATTTACTTTTGAGACTACAAGACGGTACCTCGGGAGTTCTCCCTGCATATTTACTTTTGAGACTACGAGACAGTATCTCGGGAGATCCCTTGTTGCTTATTTATGTGTATTGTTATGTTATTTCATTGTGTTTTCCTTTGTTGAACTCTAGACTTTTATAGTATTGCCTTATTCTCTTGTTTTTTATTATTATAAACCAGTGGGCCTGACCTGACCTCGTCACTACCCGACTGAGGTTAGGCTCAGCACTTACTGGTTACCAATTGTGGTGTTCTCATGCTACTCCTCTGCACATGTTTTGTGTGCTCCAGTGAGTTCAAGATAGCTTTTGGAGACTTCAAGGTATATCTGTCGCGTTCGCAATCATCGGGGTCCCCTTCTATTCTTCCCCATGTCAAACACTTTCTGTATTTTCTTTTATTAGTCTCCGGTGTATAGAGATGTTATTTCCTTTTGGTATCTCGTGACTTATGATATTCCGGGTTTCGGGAAAGTTATGTACGTTAGTGATTTGGTTATTTCACATGACGAGCGACATTGTTGTTAATTATTCAGTATTTATTTCAATTAGAAGTTATGCTTTGCTTCCGTTATAGGTATTTTCTATAAATTGTTAGGCTTACCTAGTCGTAGAGACTATGTGTCGTTACGACATGTTTCAGAGGGATGTTTGGGTCGTGATAAGTTGGTATTAGAGCTCTAGGTTCATAGGAGTCGTGAGTCACAAGTCGGTTTATTAGAGTCTCGCAGATCAGTACGGAGAAGTCCGCACTCATCTTTGAGAGGCTAGGGAAATGTTAGGAACAATCATACTTCTTTTGATTCCATGTCGTGTGAGATATTGGCATCAAATTCTAAATTTCTCTGTTTTACTCTTTCTCACAGATGGTGAGGACCTGTACTAGGAGATCTGACAACCAGGCACCCGCACCCCTACTATAGCCGCCAGAGGCTGGGGGCGGGGTAGAGGACGACCATGCGGTGCAACCAGAGCATTGCGCGAGCTGCGACAGAGGAGCCCCCAGTAGATCCAGCTGAAGCGCTAGTGTCTATTGTTACACCAGCCTTCCAGGAGAAGCACAGTTCATGAGCATGTTCAACACCTTAGCTTAAGCTGGATTGATTCCATTAGCTCCCGCCACATCTCAGACCGGGGGAGGGGCACAGACTCCCGCATCCCGTACTCCTGAGCAGAGGATCGAGGTTGATCAGGCCCTAGAGTTCATCCATATGCAGCCGGTAGCTTCGACTTGAGAGGTACAAAAAGTACCATCCACCTACTTTCAGCGGATTTACTACAGATGATGCTCAGGGTTTCCTGGAGGAGTGTCATCGTATTCTCCGTACTATGGGCATAGCGGAGACGAGTGGGGTTTCTTTTACCACATTCCAGCTTAGAGGAACAGCCTATCAGCGGTGGCATGCTTATGAGTTGAGTAGTCCAGACGAGGAAGTCTCACTTGCATGGACTCAGTTCTCGGACATGTTCTTTAGAGAGTATGTCCCTCAGAGCCTTAGGGACTCACATCGTGTGGAGTTTGAGCAGTTGCGCCAAGGTGCTATGACTATGTTCGGGAGAGGGTTTGTCGTTTTATTGAGGGACTCTACCTCAGCATCCGGATCAATATGGCCATGGAGTTGGAGATGGATATTTCTTATCAGCATGTTGTGAGTATTGCCAGGAGATTGGAGGGCATGTATTCCCGAGACAGAGAGGAGAGAGAGGCCAAAAGGTCTCGAGAGTCTGGCACTTACAGTAGTACTCGTGCCCCAGCTACAGTTCGACATGGTAGGGGTTATGTGAGTCGCCCCACTCATTCAGCTCTTCTAGCCACCAGTGGTATTCCAGCCCCTTCTAGGCCCCAGGAGCCTTATTATGCACCGCCAGTATCTAGTGTGCCTCCTGCTCAGGGCGCTTTTAGCAGCCAGTTCAGCAGACCTGGCCCGAGTCAGTCACAGCAGCCACACCTTCTGAGGGGTTGTTTTGAGTGTGGCGACACTCGCCATATAGTGAGGGATTGCCCCAAAAATAGAAGGGGGCACTTCCACAGACTTCTAAGCCACCACGTGCTCCACCGGGTCCTCGGGCTATGATTCCAGCACCAGCTACCACCCCACCTGCTCAGCCAGCTCGGCGTGGAGGTTGGGGAGGTTGGGGTCTCCCTAGAGGGGGAGGCTAGGCCAGGTATTATGCTCTTCTGGCTCGTACAAAGGCAGTTGCTTCCGACTCTGTCATTATAGGTGTTGTTCCAGTCTGCTATAGAGATGCGTCGGTATTATTTGACCGAGGCTCTACAAATTCCTATGTGCCCTCTTATTTTGCCCCACATTTGGGCGTATCTTGGGATTCTTTGATTTCTCCTATTTATGTGTCTACTCCTGTGGGAGATTCTCTTGTTATGGACCACGCGTATCGGTCACATTTGATTGCTCTTAGTGGTTTTGAGACCAGAGCCGATTTATTATTACTCAGCATGGTGAACTTTGATGTTATCTTGGGCATGGACTGGTTGTCGCCCCATTATGCTAGAGTGAAGGGGTACCTTAGAGTATACTCCTAGTAGAGTTATTTCATTTCTTAAGGCTCAACGAATGGTTAAGAAGGGGTGTGCCGCGTATTTAGCTTATGTGAGAGATGTCAGTATTGATACCCCTATAGTTGAGTCAGTTCCAGTAGTGAGGGACTTCCCAGATATGTTTCCATCTGATATTCCGGGCATGCCACCGGCAGAGATATTGATTTCGGCATTGATTTGTTACCGGGCACTAGTCCCATCTCTATTCCTCCATACCGTTTGGCTCCTCCTGAGTTGAAGAAGTTGAAGGAGGAGTTATAGGAGTTGCTTGATACGGGCTACATTCAGCCCAGTGTGTCACCTTGGGGTGCTCCGGTCTTGTTTGTGAAGAAAAATGATGGTTCTATGTGTATGTGCATTGATTATCGCCAGCTGAACAAAATTATAGTGAAGAACATGTATCCATTGCCACATATTGATGACTTATTTGATCAGTTACAGGGTGCCAAGGTGTTTTCCAAGATTGACTTACGTTCAGGCTATCATCAGTTGAAGATTTGGGAGCCAGATATCTTGAAAACTGCTTTCAGGACTCGGTATGGTCACTACGAGTTTCTTGTGATGTCTTTTGGGTTGGCTAATGCCCCAACAACTTTTATGCATTTGATGCATAGTATGTTCTGGCCATATCTTGACTCCTTCATCATTGTATTTATTGACGACATTTTGGTGTACTCTCGGACTCGGGAGGATCATGAGCAGCACCTGAGGACTGTGCTTCAGACCTTGAGAGAAAAGAAGTTGTATGCAAAATTTTCAAAGTGTGAGTTTTGGTTAGACTTAGTGGCATTCTTGGGTCATGTAGTATCGAGTGATGGGATCAAGTTAGATCCGAAGAAGGTGGAGGCAGTGAAGAGTTGGCCTAGATCGTCATCATCTACAGAGATCTGGAGTTTTCTTGGTTTGGCGGCGTATTACCGTCATTTTCTAGGGGGATTCTCATATATTTATAAAATATAGAACTTACGTTATTGAGTTAGATAAATAGGACTGACGTTTATCATTTTCAAAAATTTGCCTTTTGAAATAACTGAGTTAATTTTTGTAAAAATATCTACTATAAATTTTTTAGAAAAATTTATATTTATTGGTGCGAGGTATAGGCACAACGCGCGTGCTATAAGACTAATCATAACAAATGTTATGAGACGAATGATAGTAATTTTACAATGTCCACTTTAATCCACAAAATTTCCCACCAATTCTAAGTAGAGGTGTCTAACGAGTGGGCCGGGCCGGGCCATGTTGTTTTTTTTTTTAACCGGACGGGTAGGGGTACCAGACCAGTTATGAGTTACTCTTAACGGGTTTAACGGGTTCGGGTTAATCCGGGTATAAACTAAACCGTATGGGTTAGGGGTTTAACGGGCCGGTTTACAGTAAATTTTACTTTATTTTAATTTTTTTTATATTTGTTATAACTATCGTAAAAATATAAGCAAAAAAACAAACTTATAAAAATAGTGTTTGAATAAAGGATGCAAAGACTTTAAAATTCTTATATTTGAATATATCATTAACTAATTAGGTACCGTCTAATAGTATTAAAATAACAAACTAAAACTTGCAAATTAAACTATTAAAGTTTACATTTAATACTTCAAATTAAAGTTCAAACTTGCACTTATACGTCTAATAATATTAAAATAACAAACTAAAATATTAAACATAAATGCATAATACGTCTAATAATATTAAAATAACATAAATTATCTCAAATCAATTAATCAAACGAATTTCTGGTGGACGCTCAAGACAACTCTTCATATGCCTCCTTAAACAGCCTGTGCCCGTGCACTTTAGACGAAGATTTAAGATTATACCACAATTCCTGCACTTTACTTTGTAAACTTCTTCATTTTCTTCTACCACGTCAAAGTGTTCTCAAACATATGAGCGCACTCTAGAATCACGGGGCATGATTTAACTTGAATGAGAGAAATTGAGATTGAGAAATGAGAGATGAGTGAAGAAATGAAGAAGAAGGGGGTGTTAGGTGTATTTATAGTTTTAAAAAAGGTTAAATTTATAAATTGAAAAAGTGTTAATTTTTTTTAAAAAAAGGCCCAGAAAAGGGCCATTTGTGCAAATCTGCCGTTGGGCAACGGCTCCTTGCCAAGGTGACCGTTGCCAACGGATAAGTGGGGCCCAAACATTTAAAAAACAACAAAAAAACAAAACAAAAAAAAAAAATTCACCGTTGAACCGGGCCGGGCCGGTTAACCCGGTAAGGTGTACTGTTCATTTGATCGGATTTGGACGGTCCGGTTAACCGGTGTCCTAATCTTTTACGGACCAACCCCCTCTACCCCGCCTACCCAGCCCTACTCGCCCCCTACATACCGGGCCGGTCCGGTTTCGGGTTTAATCGGTCTGGGCTGGTCCGATTCCGGGTTTAACCGGTCTGGGCCGGTCCGGTTCCGGGTCAATCCGGCCCGTTAAACACCTTTAATTCTAAGTAAAAATTGCGTGGGGTGTATACTTTTTAAAGTGGTATTTACTTTTTATTCAACATTTTTAATGCTGAGCAAAAGTAACCTCTAGTCTATTAAAATTAATATGAAAAGAAGGTATTACCCTTTTTTTCTATCTCTTTTACTTACCAAACGGAAATGCAATGTTTATACCGGCGACTGCGTTTCTTCTCATTCTCAAGTGGATTCAGTTGGAAGTTCTAATGTTAAAATGATTCATGTTCTAGACTAGTCTATACTCAATATGATTCTTTTATCTTTTTCTTGAGCTTGGCACAAATGTTTATTAACAACCGCTTTCATTTGGGGCAAGTACTTCTATAGGATTCATTTTTCAGGATGAGGAAACAAATAAATGCAAGAAATTGTGTCATTGGTTATCGGAATAGTTAATGACAAGTAGTCCTTAACTTAGACTTACAAACTCATAAATTAAGGATAACTAGTTCTTAACTTACAATAACAAGCTTATAAGTTAAGAATACTTGGTCATGAACATAGAGTTGGAGGTTCAAAAATTAAGGACACTTGGTCCTTAACTTAGAGTTACAAACACAAAAATTAAGGACTAAAGACAGATAGTCCTAAACTTAGACTTATAAATTAAGGACAGCTAGTCCTGAACTTTCTGTATCAAGCTCATAAGTTAAAGACACTCGGTCCTAAATTTTATGAGCCAAAGGATATTTTTATCCGAACGGATAAAAATTTATTAAAACAATAACTAAAAATTAAAAATATTTTAAACACTAACTTAAAGATAAATACATGTCTTATTATTTAATAAAACCCAACAACACGATTGTCAAGAAAACCAGGAGGAGTAATATATTAGGCTACTAAAAACCCGGTAACTTTTGGTTCCAATTACCAAAATGACCTTGAACTCGGAGTCGCCGTCAACGAGCAACCGAGACTGGTTTTTTCCTTCACAATCGTTCAACGTTCCCCGAAGTCCGGCCCGGAGATTCTCTTCTCCTTACCCTCGAACAACGACATCCTTTCAGAATTCTGCTTCTCCTCTGGCTGTACCCCGAACTCTTCGACGCCGAATTAGTCACCGGCACCGGATTCAGAACTCTGCTGGTGCTACTACAGATGAATTCAGCGGAAAGTCTAACGATGCCGTTCTCATACAGTCAGAGGAATGTCCAAGCTCCGGGAACAAAACGACAACGTCGGCTCATAAGAAATATACCAACTTTGTTCGTTGGCGAATGGCGTGCGTTATTGCAGTAACCTCTCTCTCTCCACATTGGCTAATTTTTACAAGATTATTGTTATTATTGAGAACATTGCCATTTTTTCTTCTTCGTTTGAATAGTTTTGTTTGAACTGCATGTACTAGAAAGAAAATACTTCTGTGGCGTTAGTTTTAGAAAAAGGTTGAGATATTTCCTTTTTGATTTTTTTTCCCTGTTTTATTTTTTCAACAAAACCCATTAAGAAACTGTAAACCTTTTCTCTAATGGTTTATGCTTGAGAAATTTTTCCCAATTCTTTTTGATAAAACAAAATATGTTGCCGAGTTCTTTTTTACATTTTCGTAAAATATGGAAAAACAATTCAACATTTGTTGCAAAATAAATGCTTCCTTAATTGGGGTTGAGTATGTAAAATAATTTTGGTATATATTTTGGGTGCAGATGGTGGTGATGTGCTTTACATCTCTTCTACACAAAAATTTTTCTTTGCAATATCAAGTTAGTGATTTGCAGGTAACTTCCAGTATCAAGATTTCTGACATGCATATAACTGTGTGTATGTATGTATGTATGTATGGGCGGATGTACCCTAGCCCAAGTGGTGTCATCCGACACCGCTTTCCCGGAAAACTTTAGTTATTACACATATAAATATTGTGCAAAAAGTATAGATATAAATCATATGACACTGCTGAACGAAAGATAGTGTCTGGTCTGATGGTATAGGGCTTCTCTTGCAACGTTGAGGTCTGCGGTTCGAATACTTCGTACGCGTTTCCTTTGCATTTTTTTTTTCTTTGAAGCCTCTTTTGTTTAAAGGAAAATAGAATTGTGTCCTCCTCCGTGAAGCGTGAACCGTAACTACGAAAAAGTTCTCATCCTCTATAACTTATAATTTCTAAGTGACATGATTTGGTAGTGTTGCTCATCTCTATTTCTTACATCCCATATTTATTGTAGTAATTTTTTCATCACTTTAAATTTCGACACCGCTTATAAAAGGTTCTGCGTATGTATGTATGTATGTATGTATGTATGTATCCCATATTTATGTGTGTGTGTGTGATCATAAAATTACTACTTCTTCCAAAGGCTAAAAAGTTACAATGACCATGTTGATTCCATTTGTACCTCACTGTTGTTATTTGAGAAGTTCAAACGTTTTTCCTTGACTCCGGTTTTCTTAAATGTCTTTTATGCATTTAGTTTTTCTTTTTCTAAATTGGGTCCCTACTACTCCTACTTATAAGATTTCTAGATATGTATGTATGTATGTGTGTGTGTGATCATAAAATTACTATATCTTCCAAAGGCTAAAAAGTTACAATGACCATGTTGATTCCATTTGTACCTCACTGTTGTTATTTGAGAAGTTCAAACGTTTTTCCTTGACTCCGGTTTTCTTAAATGTCTTTTATGCATTTAGTTTTTCTTTTTCTAAATTTGGTCCCTACTACTCCTACTTATAAAATTTCTAGATATGTAAATCTTATTTCCCAAAAATCAAAGGCAATACTGGCCAAGGTCAACCGTAAATAGATATTTTGACCATACACTTCAAGCCCCATCATTATTTTTCGAGGTGGAAGGGGTGGTCTGTTATTTATTGGACTGCCAGAATAACCCCAGGAAGGAAAGGGGAAGGAAACACCAGGTAGGAATTGAACATGTTCAAAAGTTCAGCTCTAATCACGCAATTTCCCACTTTCTATTCTTTAGATTAGATATGATTCTACTTGCATCTAAGTTGGCATTCAATTTTTTGATAATAAATGGTAAATTTATTAGACAAATAGTGCTAAGAAGGGACTAAATATGTTCAAAAGTTCCTGGTGCCCTCCTCCTATGCAAGGACTCCATTAATTCCAAGATATCTTCAATGTCATTTGCTATATATTCCTTTTACTCTAGATATGCAAATTTTAACTACATTTCAACTTTACATAAGAGATACAATCTTTTTTCCCCTAAAATATCCTGTTAGTTCTTTTTACTCAAATGTCCACAGTATACACCATTGGATTGTTTTCCATGCTTCTTTGCACCTTTGCTCTATCTTCTGCCTTTTTCAGCAGCTTAGTTCTTTTACAGGCATTACTGATTGGAGTTCATATAAGTTTAGAGAATTCCATATCGGCCAAATAACTAGGCAATGGTGTAAAAAAATGACTGTCTTATTCAGTTGCTTCCTTGCATTTGTTACATTTGCTGCACACACTGTAGCCTCTTCATTGTCAGTTACTTTGTGTCAAACAAGACTCTTGAAATAGCTACTTTAGGTAGAGCTCTTACTTTCCAGATCATCCTCCAAGGCCAACTCAAGTACTATCCATGAAAAGAAACTGTATGAATGTATAGCATTCACCCTTTTCAGTTATTAATTGACTTAAGTGTGCTTAATTTACTTTCTCGTAACTTTTCGCATGTGCAATTATATTGATGCTATAAATCTGGGCATTTGAGAAGTATAATTTGGCTGACATACATGGAAGATATTACTGGATCAGTCCCCTAACTGTCTACCTGTTTCTCTTTTCCTTCCTGTTATTCAGGATGAGTTTTCAGCGCTCAATGCCAGATTGAGACACTGCAACATTTCAGATTCTATTGACATTATTGACTCAACGCCAGAACACAATATTTCCAGTGCAAGTTTGAAAAATACGGCATTGATTCTCTCACTCATGATGTTGTCCTTTCCTCTTGTTTTTATTAAATATATGGAGTATATCTCCAACGTTGGAAGACCGTTGGACAATACCACAGAGGAATTATCTCTGAACAAGCGGCTAGCTTACCGGGTGGATGTATTCCTATCGTTTCATCCTTATGCTAAACCACTAACCTTGTTAATTGCCACTTTGCTCCTGATTTCTCTTGGTGGATTAGCACTTTTTGGCGTGACAGATGATAGCATAGCAGACTGCCTTTGGTTATCATGGACATATGTTGCAAATTCAGGAAATCATGCTAATTCTGAGGGCATTGGTCCACGTCTAGTGTCAGTTTCTGTTAGTTTCGGTGGAATGCTGATATTTGCCATGATGCTTGGACTAGTTTCTGATGCAATCTCAGAGAAATTTGACTCGCTCAGGAAGGGAAGAAGTGAAGTAGTTGAGCAGAGTCACACACTTATACTTGGTTGGAGTGATAAGCTGGTGGGTTTTGTAAATTTACTAGTCTGTTTTTCGACAAGCTCATATGTTTTTCATTTCCCTAGATAACTCCCCTCAAACTGTTTTTAGCACCTGATCTGCATCACAATCTACCTAGTAGGGGTTTTCTTATTTTGCATTGTTCAGAAGCCCTCTCTAAATTGCTTAAGATATCCCCTTTCATTACTCCAAGAAAATTAGATGAAGCTCCAAAGGTTTTAATTTTCCTTTTCTTTCTATAATAATTTTCAAGTGAATGTAGTAGAATCAGAAGAACCACATTAATTTTATTGCTCCAATTATTGTCCTCGTCAATCTTGTTTTTCTTTCAATTGGAGACAACCACATTAATTCTATTGATTGTCCTTTCCCTATTATTGACCATGCTCCATGACAATTAGGAGATTACCAGGACAACTGTTGTCATTATTATTTAAGGAATTGGAACACAATTGAAAACTATCATCTAACTTTGATTAGTTGGCCTTGCAAAAAACTTATTTACATAGTGCAGCTGAGTATTACTGATATTTGCTGGAGATCTCTTAATAGCTCTGTATATTTTGGGACAATATAAAGTGCCTCAGAGAAGTACCGGCCTTATTCACTAAGAGTACATCTGTATACCCAGGGATCATTACTGAATCAACTCGCAATAGCTAATGAGAGTTTGGGGGGTGGAACAGTTGTAGTCATGGCTGAGCGAGACAAAGAAGAGATGGAACTTGATATTGCTAAAATGGAGTTTGATTTTAGAGGAACTTCTGTCATATGTAGAAGTGGAAGCCCCTTGATTCTGGCTGACCTGAAAAAGGTATGCATTAAGTTTTGTTTCCAAACATAAATTATGTCTTAAAAGACCTTTCATTCCCTGTTTTACATTGGTATAGAATGTAATTTTTATTTTAGAGATCTGATTTTCAATGCTTTATCCTGAAATTTTGCTAGTGTTTCACTCTTCTGAGTTTAAACAGCTTGTCATCAGGAGCCCACTTCTTTTCTCATGGTTTGATTGTTTAGAAAATGCTCCTGTAGTTTTCCAGAATTTGTAAGTTAAATAATTTTTTGAACTCACTAGATAAATCTTTAGTAGGTGTCTGTCTCTAAGGCTCGTGCAATAGTTGTCCTTGCTGAAGATGGGAATGCTGACCAGGTCAGAGCAACAACTATTTTTAGTAACTCATTTTCAGGATCATTTTCAGGATTGAAAATTGTAGTAGCTATTAATCAAATTTTTATAATGTAGAGTGATGCCCGTGCTCTGAGGACAGTTTTAAGCCTGACAGGAGTAAAGGAAGGTCTTCGGGGGCACATAGTGGTTGAACTCAGTGATCTTGATAATGAGGTTCTTGTGAAACTTGTTGGTGGAGATCTTGTTGAAACTGTGGTGGCTCATGACGTAATTGGGCGATTAATGATCCAATGTGCTCGACAGCCAGGCCTTGCGCAGGTCGGCTTCTTAGCTATGATCAACTTTGCTTTGTGACTAATGTCTAATTTAATCCTAGCTACTAAATTGAGTAGGAGAAGAAATACTATTTGTGTCGATGAATCAATTTTTTTTCTCTATGGACTTGACAATGGCAGATATGGGAAGACATCCTTGGATTTGAGAATTGCGAGTTTTACATCAAGAAATGGCCACAGTTTCATGGCATGCAATTTGAAGAAGTCCTAATCAGTTTTCCTGATGCTATACCTTGTGGCATCAAGGTGGCATCATCAGGTGGAAAAATAATATTGAATCCCGATGATTCCTATCTGTTGCAAGAAGGAGATGAGGTCCTTGTTATTGCTGAGGATGATGACTCGTATGCTCCAGCACCACTGCCTATGGTGCTTACCCTGTTCTTAATATGACTATCTTCACTTGTTTCGCTGCTTGAAAACGTAGTCAACCCAAATTGCAAATTATTATGATGATGAAAAAAAGTGAATGAATAGCGTATTCATCAATAAAAAGGGTGGTCTTTTGGTGTAACTTCAGATTTAGATATATGTTGAATGTCGAGAACCTTTTGGTTGACTTCTATTTAGATGAGATGAACTGCATTCTATGTTTATTATAGTCAACATGTAGATTTTGAGAAGAAGAAAAGGCTTCTTGTATTTCTGTGTTTGTTTACATCCCATGAGCAGGAGAATTTGTACAAAGCTCCTCATGTTAATTAAGGAAATAAAATAAATCCATACAATCAATCCAACTGTCATAAAATAAAATAAAATCAGATCTCCTAAATATAATCAAATCTCCTGAAATCATGCTAATCAACACTCATAAATCAAACCTCCTTGAATCATGCTAATCAACACTCCCACTCAAGTTAGTGCAAAGATGTCGCACATCCCAACTTGCAATTCAAAGTATGGAAAGTTCGCTTGTTGAGACCTTTGGTAATCACATCAGCTAGCTGTTTTTCAGTTGGCACTAGAAACAAACTCAAGGATGGAGACGAGACATTGATGATGTGATTGTGGTGAGTTTGAACCAAAGCTCCTAATTCCTTTTCATTTCATCTGAATTCTGCAGGTTCAGGGAGGAAACTTGCCAAAGAACTTAATTATTCCAAAGGCTACAGAGCGGATTCTGTTTTGTGGTTGGCGACGAGATATGGAGGATATGATACTGGTAATCTTGTGAGGAGCTAACTGTATACTTTCCTTACTCATGCAAGCATTTGTCTATAGCTTATGGCGGTAGAGATCCCTCGCTTGTTTTCTATATCTTCCTACCTCCTTTCAGACTGTATATTTGCTTCCATGTTTTCTTATTTCTGAATATTTTCTCATTCCATCTCTTAGTTCCCGAACTTTACTGGGTAGTTGTTGTTGCATCTCTTAGTTCCAGAGACTGATGAAAGAAGCCGAGAAAAAAAAACAAAGTATTTAAGATCTTTAAAATGATTTTCTGTAACTCCAACGACCTCAACTGTTCATTCTAGGTATTGGATGCCTTCTTAGCGCATGGGTCAGAGTTGTGGATGTTCAATGAAGTTTGCGAGAAGGAAAGGGAAAAGAAGCTAACAGATGGTGGCCTAGATATTAGCCGGCTGGCAAACATAATACTGGTAAACCGCGAGGGTAATGCTGTTATACGACGACATCTAGAAAGTCTTCCCTTAGAATCATTTGGCTCGGTGAGTAAGATTCGCTAACTATGCACAAAGATGCAGTTTAGGTATAATGAAGTGATTGTGTGCTGATGTTAACGACACTCAGAAGGATTGGATCCTTCACCCTCTTCTGCTAGAATGTGTGGGAAGTTGGGTGGGGTTGCTGGTGTTCCTGCTCATATTGTGTTTTTTGTAACTTGTATTGCTGTTCTTATCTTATCTCTTCTGTGAATATTTGTCTTCCCTTTTAAGTTTCCACTGTTCATACTTTTTTTTGTTATGTGTAGATCTTAATTTTGGCCGATGAGTCGGTGGAAGATTCCGCAATTCAGGCTGATTCCAGATCACTTGCCACATTACTGTTAATACGAGACATTCAGGTGCTTTGAGGAAGGGTTATTTTATATCTTTTCCAGTGCCACATTTATGTTAATTTTTGCCCCTTTACTTATGTGGAGGATAAGATGCGGGAGGCGACAGTGAGATGGTTCGGGCATGTTAAGAACAGAAGTATAGAAGCCCAGTTAGAAGGTGTGAGCGGTTAGCTTTGGTGGGTAGCAGGAGGGGTAGGGGTAGGGGTAGGCCTAAGAAGTCTTGGGGAGAGGTTATTAGGTGGGACTTGGCGTAGTTGGAGCTGATTGAGGATATGTCCCTAGACAGGAGGGTGTGGAGGTCAAAGATTAGGGTAGAAGGTTAGTAGGTAGTCGAACGTTTCTCTTTGTCTTACTCAGTTCGCTAGCATTAGTGTTAGTATGATATCTTTTATCCATAGATGGATATTAGTATCTAGAGTTTGACTGCATTCTTGGATTCAATCTTATTTCATCTTGCTATTATTCTTACTTGTTGCAATTACCTTTTTTCCCCCGTCGTTCTCTAGCCGAGGGTCTATCAAAAACAACCTCTTTGTCATTCTAGGATTAGGGGTAAGGCAGCGTACATCTTACCCTCCCAGACCCCACTTGTGGAAAACTACTGGGTTGATTGTTGTTGTTACTTCTATTAATGTCTCATGTTTTGTTGTTTTGTTTAATGTAAAGATAAATTCACCAACTGGCTATCCTGTGGTGCTGGGGATTTGACATTGGCCCCTACCTTGTATATTAAAATCCAAAAATAAATACATAAAGGAGGGGAATATGTAACCTTACCTCCTCAAATCCGAAGCGAGTGTTAGATAACCCATCACTTTTCATCGGTGAAGCTTATAAAAGAATCCTCTAGTGTAACAATACATGTCACAACTATTTGTTGATTGATTTTACTTTTAGGAAGATTTTATTTTATTTTGTAGTTTGATTTTAAGGATTTGATAGGTGTATTGATTGTATATTAATTGTGCTGATTTATTTAGTTTCCTTAAGTAGTAATAGGAACTTTGTATAAATTTCCTTGTTCATGGAGTGTAGCAACCATTATAGAAATCTCTTCTTGCTAGAGATCATGTTATCACAGTAGGACCCATCCCAACCTGATGTTGGGCTGTTATATCATATTGCCCGCGCTCCAGATGTCTAGTCCTTGGCATTTGGGGGGGGGGGGGGGGGGACCCGGGGGGGGGGGGGGAAAGGCCCCACTTTTTTCNCCAGTTTTTTTTGTGCGTGTCTTTGGGGGGGGGGGGGGGGAGCGACCCGGGGACGGGGCGAGAAGAGCCTCATCTGTGGTGAAGGGGATGGGGTGGTCTATGACTTGGGTAATCCTCACCTCTAGCTAGCTTTGTCTTCTCAGAAAGAGGTCGAGCTTTCTCCCTCTATTGAAGTTGTTCGTAATTAAACACCCTTTTTATGAGTGTTGTCAAATAAGTAATACCACTAGTGTCCGGCTTATAACGTCGACCAAATCCTAGTCAGCCGCTGCCAGATGCGCCGTCACGCGCCGTCAGAGCACCCAACTTAGGTGACACTCACTGCCACGCGCCTATGCGTGAAGTGACCTTTGACGAAATTTTTCCCGAGTCTTCCTTGATTAGGGTTCGTTGGTCAATTTCGAGGCTACCCATCCCAGTCTCACAAATTTTGAGTGCACCTGAGGTAATATTCCGTGTATGAGTTCCTTTTCCGGACGAGAATCTCTAGTTTTTCTTCTTTGAAAAGCTGGTTCTTTGGGTCTTAAGACTCTGGAATTTTTTGGTATTTGGAGTATTATTCTTCACGCTACGGGGGATGTAAAGGCAGTGTACACTAACTCCCTTTCACAAATCAGTGCAGTGAAATTAGATGGAGTTGGTATGTATCTTGCTTGGTCAAGTTTGCTTTTAATTAAATCCAAAAAATTGCTAAGGTATATTACTGGTGAAAAGAAAGTAGCCGTTGTGGGTCACTGAAATTATGATAATTCCCTTGTTATAACATAACTTTTGAACACTATGCACCCTCAAATCTCTAAGAAATATTTATTGCTTGATACTACTGAAAGAATCTGGAATTCAACTAGGCGCAGGGAAATGATGCCTAGATCGTTGAGATTAAAATTAAAATTCATGCCACTAAGTAAGGTGAGTCGACTATCACTGATTGCTATTTCCGAGTTAAGTGGGTCATGACACTAGATTGACTAGTATCAGGATCTCCAAGCAAAGTGTATCAATGATGAAGTTCTCTTTCAACAATTGATTAAAAAGGAAAGGGTCAATGATTTTCTGGACGGTTTGAATCAAGTGTATGATCAGATCAGGGTTGAGTTCTTGTAAAATTCGTTTTCCTTCTCCGAAGGATGCATATTCTTATGTTTAACAGGAAGAGAGTCGATGAGTGGTCATGTTTTATTCAACATTAATCGAGAAGTTTGGGTTAGTTGTGTCTCTTGAGCAACCAAGGGCAACCACCTCTAATAAAGATCACATGCACTATGATTATTGTGGAAAGCCAAGCCATACAAAGGAAACATGCTGAAAACTATATGGTAGACCAACTAGAAGTCGTGGGGGAAATCGTGTAGCTCTGTCAAAAGGTCAGGCTAATATTGCAGAAAATGTGGAGACATCCAAGTAAATTGCTTTTGGAGAAACTTTGTCTTAGATGAAGTTCGGCATCTTCACCTCTTGAACAAAACTGACTCTTCTAATGTTGTCACTTCCAATTATGTGCAGTCACGTATTGCCTTTAATGCTCGCATTAATTCTTGGATTATTGATTCTGGTGCGAATAGACACATGACAGGCTCCTCTTAAGGCTTTCAAAACTACTCTCTTAGTCCCAAAAAGGATTATGTCAGAATAGCCAATGACTACTTAACTCCTTTCTCTGGAACAAGTTCTATTGTCTGTACACCTGATATTGCATTATCATCCATTCATGTACCTGAGTTTTCTGTTAACCTATTATCTGGTAGCGCCATGACCAAAAACTAAACTATAGTGTCGAGTTCTTTCCTATCATTGTGTTTTTCAGGATCTTCAAACAAGGAAGAAGATGGACAGTGGTGGATTGTATGATAACTTAAATTTGAGTATGGAACTCGAGACTCTTGGTCAAGCCTTTTTGGCGGAAATAAGGATATCAAACAAAAAATAATACGGCGGCATAGACGGCTGGTTCACCTATTATTTTTTGTTTTAAAGAAGTTATATGCTAAGTTTATTTTTCAAAATCGAGTTTGAATCTTTATCTTGTAATGCTTGTGAATATGCCAAGCATACTAGAAACTATTATCTGAGTGATAATAAAAGTACAATTCCTTTTTCAACTATTCATTCTGATGTACGGGCCCCTACTCAAATAGTTTCTCTGTTTGGTAGTCGATAATTTGTTACTTTTATTGATTGTTGCACTAGGATGACTTGGGTATATTTGTTAAAGACCACCAAAAGTGAAGTTTTCTCTTGTTTTCAATCATTTTATAAGATGATTAGTACTCAATTTGAGGCTAAGAAAAAATCTTGTGATTTGACAATACCATAGAATACATGGATAAAAATGTTGCTGCTTATTTGGAGTATTATGAGATAATCCATCAAACCGTACTAGTTGCACAAAATGGGATTGCGAAAGAAAAATTGAAATTTATTGGAAGTGGCAAGATATCTTATATTTACCATGAATCTACCAAATCTCATCAATGGAATGCTCAGGAAGGGCAACAAGAAGAAGTGGAAAGCAAGGAAGGAAGAAAGAAGGAACAACAACAACAACAACTACCCAGTAAAGTCCCACAAAGTGGGGTCTGGTGAGGGTAATGCGTACGCAGACCTTACCCCTACCCCGATAGGGCAGAGAGGCTGTTTCCAATCGACCCTCGTCACAGGAAAATAGAAACAAGAAAAGAAAAGAAAAGAAAAGACAATTCATTAGTAACTCCAGCAGAAATCGTAGAAATAGTAACCTAAGCATGAAAATCGTGAAATAAATGACATGCAATGATATTAGCCAGAAACTATCGACCGGGGGCTCAATAAAATCCGCAAGCCATCTACGGTAAACCCTATCCTACCCCGCCTCACCCCGGAAATGACGTAAGGAAAGCTCTAGTACCCCCTATCCTACCACTCTGATGCTTGACCTCCAGACCTTCCTATCAAGGGTCATGTCCTCGGTAATCCGCAGTCTTGCCATGTCCTGCTTAATCACCTCTCCCCAATACTTCTTTGGCGGCCTTCTACCTCTTCTCGAACCCACCACCGCCAACCGCTCACACCTCCTCACCGGGGCATCAAGGCTTTTCCTCCGCACGTGCCCGAACCATCTGAGCGTCGCTTCCCGCATCTTATCATCCACCGGGGCCACGCCCACCTTCGCCCGAATATCTTTATTCCTAATCCTATCTATCCTAGTGTGCCCGCACATCCACCTGAGCATCCTCATCTCCGCTACCTTCATCCTCTGAATATGAGAGTTCTTAACCGGCAGCACTCTGCCCCATACAACATGGCCGGTCTAACCACAACTCTATAAAACTTACCTTTGAGTTTTGGTGGCACTTTCTTGTGTGACAAGACTCCTGATGCAAGCCTCCATTTCATCCATCCCGCCCCTATACGATGAGTGACGTCCTCGCCGATCTCTCCGTCCCCCTGAATCACCGACCCAAGGTACTTGAAGTTGTCCCTCTTGGGGATGACCTGAGATCCAAGCTTCACGTCCCTGCCTACTTCACTCGACTCGACGCTAAACTTGCACTCTAGGTACTCTGTCTTAGACCTGCTTAATTTGAAACCCTAAGACTCAAGGGTCTGTCTCCAGACCTCCAGCCTCTCGTTAACACCGACCCTCGTCTCGTCAATCAGAACTATGTCATCGACAAATAACATACACCATAGCACATCCCCTTGAATATGGTGTGTCAGTGCATCCATCACCAAGGCAAATAGGAATGGGCTAAGCGCAGATCCTTGATGAAGCCCCATAACCATCGGGAAATGCTCTGAGTCGCCTCCCACCGTCCTAACCTTAGTCTTAGCTCCATCGTACATATCCTTGATCGCTCTAAAGTAGGCTTCCGGCACGCCCTTTGCCTCCAGACATCTCCACAACACCTTCCTGGGGACCTTGTCATACGCTTTCACCAAGTCAATAAACACCATGTGCAGGTCCTTCTTCTTATCCCTGAACTGTTCCACCAATCTCCTAACAAGGTGGATAGCTTCCGTAGTGAAGCGACCCGGCATGAAACCAAACTGGTTGTCGAATATAGATGTCGTCCTCCTCACCCTCGCCTCAACCACCCGCTCCCAGACTTTCATGGTATGGCTTAGTAATTTGATACCCCTATAGTTGTTACAACACTGGATATCACCTTTGTTCTTATACAAGGGCACCACTGTACTCCACCTCCACTCCTCCGGCATCCTCTTAGTCTTAAAAATTTCATTGAACAACCCAATCAGCCACTCCAGTCTTGTCCTACCCACACATTTCTAGAACTCAACCGGAATTTCGTCCGGCCTGGTCGCTCTGCCCCTGCTCATCCTACGCAACGCCCTTGCGACCTCCTCCACCCTAATGCGCCTGCAATACCCAAGATCACGACGACTCTCCGAATGCCCCAGCTCCCCTAGCTCTATATCCCGATCTCCCTCCTCCTTAAGAAGACCACAGAAGTACGATTGCCACCTCTGCTTAATCTGAGACTCCCCCATCAAAACTCTACCATCCTCGTCCTTGATGCACCTCACCTGGTCCAGATCCCGAGCCTTCCTCTCCCTCGCTTTAACCAACCGAAATAACTTCCTATGCTCGCCTTTTCCCCCCAATTCCTCGTACATACGCCCAAAAGCCGCATTCTTGGCCTCCGTGACCGCCAGCTTCGCCTCCTTCCTCGCCACCTTGTATCTCTCTCTGTTCACTTTCCCCTCCTCCTCGCTTGTGCCCCCTGCCAACTTTGCGTACGCTATTCTTCGCCTTCACTTTTCCCTGCACTACATCATTCCACCACCAGTCGCCTTGATGCCTGCCTGAATAACCCTTCGCCACCCCTAGCACATCCCTCGCCACCTCCCTCACGAAGTTCGCCGTCGCTGACCACATTGCGCTCGCGTCCCCAGTACTCCTCCAAGCTCCACAATCCGATAACCTCCTCTCCAACTCCTGGGCTTTCTCCTTAGTCAAAGCTCCCCATCTAATCCGCGGTCAGCCCCGAGCATCCCTCTTCTTCCTCTTCACCCAGATTCCGACGTCCATCACTAAGAGTGTACGTTGAGTCGCTAGGGACTCTCCCGGGATAACCTTGCAATCCTTGCACAACCTCCTATCACACCTTCTGAGGAGGAGGTAGTCAATTTGAGTCTTCACCGCCGAACTTTGGAAAGTAGCCAGATGCTCCTCCCTCTTCGGGAAAACGAGTTCGCAATCAGCAGCTCGAAAGCCCTAGCGAAATCTAGCAGCGAAGTACCTCCTCCGTTCCTATCCCCAAGGCCAAAGCCGCCGTGCACCTCGCCATAGCCACCCGCGGCCGACCCAATATGGCCATTAAAATCCCCTTCAATAACTAGCCTTTCAGAAGGAGGGATACTACTCACCATCTCGTCCAAACCCTCCCAGAAGCGCCTCTTAACCTCCTCATCCAGGCCTGCTTGCGGCGCGTAAGCGCTGATAACATTGAGGGTGCATTCACCAATTACCAACTTAATACACATTAACCTATCGTTCACTCGCCTAACTTCAACCACAGACTCCCTAAGATCCCTATCCACCAAGATGCCCACTCCATTCTTACCCCTCACGACCCCAGAGTATCACAACTTATACCTGTCTACATTCGTCGCCTTCGACCCTACCCACCTAGTCTCCTGAACACAAGCTATGTTGACCCTCCTCTTCAGTAGAATTCGCCAACTCAATGGACTTACCCGTTAGCATGCCTATTTTCCACGACCCAATCCTCAATCTACGAGCTCCCACTTTCCCCTTCCCCTCCTTGCCTCCCGTCCCAACCACTCGCCCACTCCCCACCCCCCCTCTCACCCCCGACACCCCCCGAGGACATGACCTTACACTACCATCCCGACCACAACCACTACACCTCCGACACCCCCCGAGGACATGACCTTACACTATCATCCCCGACCACAACCACTACACCTCCGACAGACTACGGGAAACACTAGCCAGGGCCCGAACTAGGAAATAACAAGAAGCTCGCACAAGAACTCTAACAGTATGCTTAAAATGATGCTAGCTAAATAACCACACTTTACTATCGTAAAGGATAGACAAGAAAGCGGGAGGTACCAACTCCTGATGGAAAAACCTGGAAATATGCCTTGATGCGCCCGAGGTCAACTCCCGCCAACTCTTGCACACCCCGGCCGGTGATGCTCCGCTCTTCTCGTCCACACGCCTCAAGCTTCCCACCGCCCTTTGTTGTCACTCACCCAGTCTGCTCTCCTTTGCTAGTGCTCGTGCGCCCAACTTGTCTCCAACAACTCCGGCAATTTCCCTGAAAAGCACAGAAAATACCACGAGCCAAAACCAAAAAGGGGGTTGTAACCGTTACCACCGGTGTAGCCCCGACAGTAGCAGGAGAAATGGAGGAAAAAAAATATACAGAAGGATATTCACAATGAACTAAAGTAACTCCAAAATATACAAAAATAATAGTAATAAATCAAAATACCCAGATGCCAAATTAGCTAAGATAATGCAAATTCAACTATACACTTAAAACAAAGAGAATTAGATTCTTACAAGTATATTATTACACTATTAATATACTTGAAGAAATGTTTACCTTAGACGTGAAGTAGCTGGAGAAGCAGAGAAAGGAGAAAGAGATGGGAGGTGGGGGCAGATCTGGCGGGTTTAGAAGGGAGAGAGGGGGGGATGGAGGAAGAGAAGAGAAAAAGGAGAAGAAGAAAAGATACAAAGAAAGGGGGACTTACCTATTTCCGGTGAGAGGTCACCGGATTTACGCCGGCGTGATTGGTGGTGAGACGGTAAAGTGACGGAAGGGAGAGAAGGGGATGGGGGAAGANGAGGTGGGGGCAGATCTGGCGGGTTTAGAAGGGAGAGAGGGGGGGATGGAGGAAGAGAAGAGAAAAAGGAGAAGAAGAAAAGATACAAAGAAAGGGGGACTTACCTATTTCCGGTGAGAGGTCGCCGGATTACGCCGGCGTGGTGGTGGTGAGACGGTAAAATAACGGAAGGGAGAGAGGGGAGAAGGAGACGTTAGAGAGAGAAGGAAGAAAGAAGGAAGAGAAAAGAAAAAGGGAGAGATAAAGGATAAGTAGTACCAAATAATAGCAACAGAGAATACAATACCTGAGGCGAACAAAACCACATAACGTAATAAAAATCTTAGAATATGAAGGGACATGCATGCTACTAAGACTATCGATGAACAACTAAAAACTACCCACTAACCTTCTATCTTAATCCTCGACCTCCACTTCTCCTATCAAGGGTCATGTCCTCAGTAAGCTGAAGCCGAGCCATGTCCTGTCTAATCACCTCTTCCCGGTACTTCTTAGGCCTACCTCAACCTCTTCTCAAACTCTCCATGATCAACCACTCACACCTTCTGACAGGAGCATCAATGCTTCTTCTCTTAAAATGTCCGAACCATCTCAGCCTCGACTCCCGCATCTTGTCCTCCACGGAGGCTACTCCCACTCTGTCCGGATAGCTTCATTCTTAATCCTATCTCTCATGGTACACCCACACATCCATCTCAACATCCTCACCTCTGCTACTTTCATCTTATGCACGTGGGAGTAACTGGCCAACACTTAGCCCCATACAACATAGCCGATCGAACCACCACTCGATAAAACTTACCCTTAAGTCTTGGCAGCAATCTATGACCCAGAGTATTTGTGAACTTCGTTGAATGCAAAAGTTACTAGAAGAATTGAGATGGTATGAAAAGGGAAAACTTGTGACAACAAGGCTTCCATCAAGTATAACTCATTATCCAATCCAATATGACGTGTTGAAATTGCGCTACACTTCATCAAAGAAAAAGTTATGAGTGGGAACTTTATATAAATTCCCTTGTTCATGGGATGTAGCAATCATCATAGAAATGCGAGAAGCCTTTTCTTCTTGCTAGAAGTCTTCACTGTTTACATTTGATCCTAGTGCTAATCTAACAAGGTATAGTAAATGAAATAAGGAGGACTCCTTGTTGAATTCCTAATCTGACATAAGAAGAGAAAGAGATAGAAATTCTGCTGTACAATGATTTTCACAAAAAAATAGATCCATGTTGTTTCATGTCGTTTAGTATATGACATAATATGATTCTCTCCGAATGACATCCAGTCTACTATACACCCTACTATACACCTTGTAACCTCATGAGTACGCCAAAAATAAACTACGAATGAGAGGCTATTCCTCAAATGTATGTAGTTGTTCTCTATCCTGTCAAAAGCTTTTTCTCTATCCCACCAAAAGGTCTCCTATTTCCTCACAGGACCCATATGAGTGCTAGTGGAGCAACATACCAAGCTCTTCAAAATTTTTTCCTTGTGAATTTCTAGCTGGAGAGTACCTCCTTCACTGTGCGTGGCGTCATCATTGCGTCCCAAACTTAATTCGAAATCTCACACCATAAGTGAATTGCCACCGAAAAAACGTGGGGGTAGGTGGTCCACATCTTCACCTGGACATTTGCATATGAAGAACCAGCTGACATATAATCTGCTTTTTTCTCAAATTTTCAGCTCAGTATAGCTCCTCTCATTGCCAACCAAGTGGAAAATTACACCTTTCTAAAATTTTATGTGTAGTATATTTCCAGTTTCCAAGTTCAACCAGTTTTTTTTCTTTTTCCCTGTCCCCCATTCTAACCGATCAGATTGCCTCATAATTCATGACTGATTTGTCAGTCTTTGTCATCAACCATCTGCATTGTTTCCTTTCTGGCATGGGTTCTTCTCAGCAGTATTACTACATTTGAGTGCAAATTTTGCAGTCTTCCCTCTACAGAACCGGTAGTTTGCTCTTGATAAGTAACCTTGGACTCTGATATTACTTTACTCAATGAAGGACACTATTGACAGGAGCAGGAATGGAAGTAGAATTCCTCTTACCCATTGAACAATTAGAAAATTTTCCAAATTTAACTGCAAAGATCTTAGATTTCTGAAGGAAGAATCAAGTCATCTGCCCCATTGAGTTTCATTTAGATGCATGATTTCTGCTCCCGTGAAGTGGCAATGTTTTTGTATTATCTTGTTAAAGCTGCGACATCAGATCTTGCACTCAGAAATCTTTTTTTCTGGTTTCGCAGGCAAAACGCCTTCCATATAGAGAAGCTATGTCTTCCAAAATTCACAGGGGTAGCTCCTCCCAAGGCTCCTGGAGAGAGGAGATGCAGCAGGCTTCAGATAAGTCAGTTATAATCAGTGAAATTTTGGACCCAAGGACTAAAAACCTCTTGTCTATGTCAAAGATAAGTGACTATGTTTTGTCAAATGAGCTTGTTAGCATGGCATTGGCCATGGTGGCAGAGGACCGTCAAATAAATGATGTATTGGAAGAACTTTTCGCTGAAGAGGTGAGGAAACTGGCATGAGTCATGCTTTACTGGTTTCTTGATTTTCTGTCTCAAGTATTAGAGGAGCCACATTTTGCCCCAGTACACAATCTACGTTGCTCCGGACAGTTTAGGTGCGCACCCGTGTCAACACAACACTAGTATGAGTTTGGGTATGAGATCTGTACCGGATCTGATCAAATAATTTTGGGTACATTGACCACGACGGACGAAAAAATTTGAGATGAGACATAATTTGATTCCCGAAATCAGAACCAAAAGTAGGGTAAATTTGAAGAAAACCGCATGACCTTTTCTAGGAAATCAATCATTTACTTATTTACAACTTGAGAATAAAAAAGGAATCCACACTTTACAAGCTATACGCATATATTCTACAAAATTTATCATAATTTGGGTATATTTATTTTTTTGAATTATTTTTAGCCAGATCCCCGCACCCGTATTCGTACAAGGATCTGTATCCCTGAACCTTAGAATTTACATCTTGATCTGTACCCGTGTCCGAGCAACACTCCATTTATTAGGGAAAGTGTTGATTAGGGTAATTAAGTAGAAAGATTTATTTTTTATTTTGTATTTATTCTCTAGCCTAATTATAGGTTGATATTATTCTGTAGCTTAATTGTAGGACTTAATTGTAGGAATCACTGATTCCCTTTCCTAGTTTAGCCATAGGATTCATTGTATAAATATCAGTACCTTTGATGTTAATAAGACACAACAATACAAGAAGCTCTTCTTCTTCTTGAAATCTTCATGGTATCAGAGCCCTGCTGTCATATTTGAGGTGAGTTTCCTCCCTCAGCAGCACTAGGGTTTCAATTCTTTGAAAGAGGTGAGTTTTTTCTCCCTCACAGTAAGTTGTACGCATCGAAGCTATTATAAAGCAGTAGTGTGGGAAAACTAACATCACTACGAGCTTCCTCAGTCGACGGCGACCAAACCCCAGTGAGCAGCTCCGAGAAAAACCACCGCACGCGCCTCCACGCGTCGCCAAACAGTGTCAGTTCCGGCGCGCGTGAAGCCCACGCGCCGGCGAGTAGGCAGTTTTCCGGCGACTTTTTTTGAAATTTTTTTGCTCCTCTCAGGTCGCCGGTAAGTTCCGACAATACCCCTGTTGGAATTTTATTTTTTCAAAGAATTTTTTTTTCCCCTTCTCTGTTCTGCCTCATTCTGCCTTCTGTACCAGTACTTTTTTTCTCCTTTTTTCTGTACTGCTACTTAAGATGGGGGACACCAAATCCATAGATAATTCTGTTAGTACAGTTAAATTGGATGGGACTGGTACATATCTTGCTTGGTCAAGATCCTGTCTGCTTTTTATTAAGTCCAGAAAGTTGCTTGGTTATATTATGGGAGAAAAGAAAGCACCTGTTGTTACTGATGCTAGCTATAGTCAGTGGGATTCAGATAACTCACTAGTTATGCCATGGCTTCTGAATACTATGCACCCTCGAATTTCTAAACAATATTTATTACTTGATACTGCTGAAAATATCTGGAATTCCACCAAGCGCACTTACTCTCGTAAGGGAAATGACGCTCAGGTCTTTGAAATTCGCAATAAGATTCATGCCACTAAGCAAGGTGAGTTAACTATCACTGACTACTATTCTGAGCTAACAGGATTATGGCAGGAAATTGACTACTATCAGGATCTCCAAGCGAAATGTACCGATGATGCAGTTCTCTTCCAAAAATTGGTTGAAAAGGAGAGGATATATGATTTTTTGGCCGGTTTGAACCCAGAATACGATCAGATCAGGGTTCAAGTTCTTGGAAAAATTCCGTTTCCTTCTCTTGAGGATGCATATTCTTATGTTCAACAGGAGGAGAGCCGACGAGGAGTCATGCTCTATTCGACACCAACCGAGAAGTCTGGGTTAACTGTGTCTCATGAGCAGCCAAAGGCATTCACTTCTGATAAAGATCACTTGCACTGTGATTATTGTGGAAAGCCAAGACATACCAAAGAGACATGCTGGAAACTGCATGGTAGACCAACTAGAGGTCGTGGAGGCAAGCGTGTCGGTGTATTCAGGGGACAAGTTAATATTGCAGAAAATGTGGAACCATTCAGAGACAATGCCTCAGGAGAAACTCTGTCTTCAGAGGAAGTTCAACACCTTCGTCGTCTCCTGAACAAACTTGACACTTCTAATGTTGGGACTTCCAATTATGTGCAGTCAGGTATTGCCTTTAATGCCCATCTTAATTCTTGGATTATTGATTCTGGTGCGAATAGACACATGACAGGCTCCTCTAAAGGTTTTCAAACCTACTCTCCTAGCCCCAAAGGGGACTGTGTAAAATTAGCCAACGGCTCCCTAGCTCCTGTCTCTGGAACATGTTCTGTTATCTGTACTCCTGATATTACATTGTCATCTGTTCTTCATGTACCTGAGTTTCCCGTTTGCTTGTTATCTGTTAACGCTATCACCAAACAACTAAAATGTAGTGTCGAGTTCTTCCCTGATTATTGTGTGTTTCAGGATCTTCAAACAAGAAAGAGGATTGGCAGTGGTAGAGTGCATGATGACTTATATTGGATTGATGGAACTCGAGCCTTTGGTCAAGTTTTTTTTGGGGGAAATACGAAGGTCAACCAAGAAATAATACAGTGGCATAGACGGTTGAGTCATCCATCCTTTTTTGTTCTAAAGAAATTATATCCTAGTTTGTTTTCTAGAACTGAGTTTGAATCTTTGTCTTGTGATGCTTGTGAATATGCCAAGCACACTAGAAACTCTTATCCTTTAAGTGATAATAAAAGTACTATCCCTTTTTCGACTATTCACTCTGATGTATGGGGTCCCACTCAAACAGTTTCCTTGTCTAGTAGTCGATGGTTTGCTACTTTTATTGATTGTTGCACTAGGATGACTTGGGTATATCTGTTAAAAACAAAAAATGAAGTCTTCTCCTGTTTTCAGTCGTTTCATAAGATGATTTGTACCCAATTTGAGGTTAAAATAAAAATCTTGCGAACTGACAATGGCACAGAATATGCGGGTAAAGATTTTGGTGCTTATTTGGAGTCTTTTGGGATAATCCATCAAACTAGTTGTCCTTATACTAGTGCACAAAATGGGGTTGCTGAAAGGAAAAATAGGCACTTGCTAGAAGTGGCACGATCTCTAATGTTTACTATGAATTTACTAAAACCTTATTGGGGGATGCCATTCTAGTAGCTGCCTACCTTATCAATAGAATGCCACTTAAAGGCCTCAATTTTCAGAGTCCCTTAGAAGCCTTGAAGAATAAGAATGATTATATTGTTCCTCCGAAAGTGTTTGGCTGTTTGCTTTGTTCACACTAGGAATTCGGGAAAACTTGATCCTAGAGCTATTAAATGTGTCTTTATTGGGTATTCTCCAACACAGAAAGGGTATAAATGCTATCATCCTCCTTCTAGAAGATCCTTCGTCAGCATGTATGTTACCTTTCGAGAATCTGAGCCCTATTACAATAAAACACCATCACCTCTTCAGGGGGAGAGCTATAAGGATGAAGAGATGATTCCCACTGTTGAAAGGATTCCGACTGTTGAAACCCCTAAGACACGAGAAGGTGAAATTGAAGAAAGAATTCAGGGGGAGACTATTGGGCGGTTGGATAAACCTGATTTGATGACTTACTCAAGAAAAAAGAGAGCTGAAGAAGTCATCATGCAATCTACTGAAGCTCAACCCTCTTCTGCAGTTGAAACTTCCTCTCCCGGTGAGTTACNGATCTTGCACCAAACATCCTTTATCTAACTTTGTCTCCTATGATTCCTTATCTCCTTCCTATAGAGCTTTTGCCTTGTCTATTTCTTCTGTGTCTATTCCCCAGAATTGGGGGGAAGCTTTTGCAGATTCTAAATGGAAGCAAGCTATGATCGAAGAAATGAAGGCCTTGTCAAAGAATGTGACTTGGGATCTTGTCACTTCACCACTAAATAAGAAATTGGTTGGCTGCAAATGGGTTTTTTCTGTAAAGCACAAAGCTGATGGTTCGATTGAAAGATTCAAAGCAAGACTGATGGCTAAGGGGTTCACTCAAACTTATGGAGTGGATTATCAGGAGACATTTGCACCTGTTGCAAAAATGAACACTATTAGAATTCTTTTGTCTTGTGCAGTTAATCTTGATTGGGACTTACAGCAGTTTGATGTGAAGAATGCAAATTCTTCATGGCGACTTAGAAGAAGAGGTGTATATTGAGATTTCTCCTGGATTTGATACTGAACAAAGTCAAGGAAAAGTGTGCAGACTGAAGAAAGCCTTATACGGACTGAAGCAGTCTCCAAGAGCTTGGTTTGACAGATTCTGCAAAGCAATGATCTCCTTTGGTTACCAGCAAAGTAATGCTGATCATACCCTCTTCATGAAACACAAAAAGGGTAAACTCACTCTTTTCATTGTTTATGTTGATGACATAGTAATGACAGGGAATGACGAAGAAGAGATGGCCCGATTGAAGAAGGTGTTAGCCCAGGAGTTCGAGATCAAAGATCTAGGGAAGTTACAATACTTCTTGGGAATTGAGGTTGCTAGATCAAAAAGAGGAATCTTTATTTCTCAAAGAAAATATATCCTAGATCTCCGGAAAGAAATTGGTATGACAGGTTGCAAACCAGCAGAATCCCCCACTGAAAGCAATCACAAGTTACAAACTGGGGTTGGAAAGTCAGTTGATAAGGAGAGATATCAGAGGTTGGTTGGAAAACTTATTTATCTCTCTCACACTCGGCCAGATATAGCATATTCAGTTAGCTTGGTGAGTCAGTTCATGCACGATCCACGAGATCCTCATATGCAGGCTGTCTTTCACATTTTGCGGTATCTAAAGTCTGCACCAGGAAAGGGTCTACTTTTCTCCAAACATGGTCACCTCCATATAGAAGCCTTTACAGATGCGGATTGGGCTGGATCTCTAGATGACAGAAGATCTACTTCTGGTTATTGTACACTCGTGGGAGGGAATGTAGTTACTTGGAGAAGCAAGAAACAAAATGTTGTTGCCAGATCCAGTGCAGAAGCAGAATATAGAGCAATGGCCCAGGGTGTTTGTGAACTGATTTGGCTACAAAAGTTAATGGAGGAATTGAGACTGTCTGAAACAGGGAAACTTTTGTTATACTGCGACAACAAGGCTGCAATCAGTATAGCTCATAACCCTGATCAACATGATAGAACCAAACATATTGAAATCGATCGACATTTCATCAAAGAAAAGATTGTTGGTGGTACCTTGAGTTTGCTGCATGTATCGTCAGAAAAGCAACTAGCAGATGTGCTCACGAAAGGTCTCAACAAAAATACTTTTCACACTTTGGTTTGCAAGTTGGGCATGTGCGACATCTTTGCACCAACTTGAGGGGGAGTGTTGATTAGGGTAATTAAGTAGAAAGATTTTTATTTTATTTTGTATTTATTCTCTAGCCTAATTATAGGTTGATATTATTCTGTAGCTTAATTGTAGGAATTAATTGTAGGAATCACTGATTCCCTTTCCTAGTTTAGCCATAGGATTCATTGTATAAATATCAGTACCTTTGATGTTAATAAGACACCACAATACAAGAAGCTCTTCTTCTTCTTGAAATCTTCAGAAAGCTAACAACTCAAGTAACATGACACTATACATATATCTTTAAACATATCAAAATAGAAAAGAAAAAACAAAAACAAAATACAAGAGTGAAAAATAAAAGAGTACAAGCTATACTGGAGATCCATTTTCTCTGTTGATGATAGAAACAGAACAACAAACCAACAAACCTTATTAGCCATGGAATTAGAAAGAATGAGGCACTTTGCTGCCTTGATTGGAATCCATCTCTTTCAGCATATTCCACTTATAAAGAATTTATACTTTCCTAAAAAGAAATTGAAAAGGATCTGACATCCAAGTTGAAGCAGAATCTGAAAAATAAAGTACCATGTGAAACTTTCACAACATTTGACTCTCAGTTGTGTTATCAAACCTTCCATCAGTAAATGTCAGTTAGGACGCAATCCTCATTTTTATAAACTTGAGACAGTTATATCACTTGCTTCAAAATTTTTAAAATTTGAGAGTATTCAATGTTTCTCTAGATGTTGAAGCATGAAATCCCTTCCTATCATGGTAGTATTCTGCGACCTATATTAAGGCTGTAGTTAATATTGTTGTCCATGACTAATAAAAACCTTTTGACATTGCAGGGAAATGAGTTGCAAATAAGAGGGGCAGATCTCTACCTTTGTGAGGGTGAGGAGTTGAGTTTTTACGAAGTGCTCCTACGTGCGCGACAAAGAAGAGAGATTGTTATTGGTTACCGTCTTGCTAATGCAGAAAAAGCTATCATCAATCCCCCGGCCAAAACAGAGAGAAGAAGGTGGTCAGTTAAGGATGTTTTTGTTATAATAGCTGACAAGGAATAGAATATACCAACAGTGAAATCCTTTTAGCCACCTTAATTTCTGGCGTATCACTGGTAATGCAAGGTGCTGTAATCTTGTCAGTCACATCTCAAATAAATGAGCTATGGATGGAGATGAAAGAGCATTGAGTATAACGATGATATTTTGGTTCAGGAACCATAGCATTACGCAATCAACCATTTTGTTGCCTCATCAGCTCTTGTTGTTCATTCACCGAGTGTACTAGGATAATTGGCTGAACATAATCTGTTACAGTTTTCTCTAAATGCCATACGCAGTAGACTCTTTCCTCTCATGGAAAGGTGTAACAATGTCTCTATAACGATGCCAATTCTGTTGTATATCAAGCCTTCAATGTGTTGTACCACTACACTAACTGTGTCGGCCCAAATATGTATGTTGAACTTCTATCTGTAATGCAGAAAGGCATCATCAAATTCTTGGGCTATGTTTCGACATCTTTTATTTATAATTTTGTTTTGACTAGACATGTCATTAAAGATGCAACCTAAGGTGAAAAGGTCAAAAAGGAATAGTAAAGGTAACTTCTCAACCATCAAGTGGAATGTGAAGGCTATCATTGAGAAAGCAATTGTATCAGACTGGGCGGCATGTTTTGCTAAATTCGTAGCATCAACTAGATCGATATGGTAATTCACTGTTGCCCAACTATTTTTCACAAAATCAGCCATTTTTGGCCTCCAGAATTTTTAAAAATTCCTCACCCTTAGAAATTAAAAAACAACATCCTTATCCTTTGAAAAACTATAAATAGCTTCCCTCTTTATTTTTCACGCACAACTCCCTCTCAATTTTAATTCCCCCCCTTCCCCCCTCTTTCTCTTTTATATTGCTTTCAGAAATCTGTTGACATAATGGATAGTCCTCCTACGTGCCTAGACCCCAAGAAGAAGTAAGATGTGGAATTATTTTGATCAAATAAGTAAATTGTAAACTTTGTACGCAAACATATAAGCATGAGCCCAGGCAAATAGAGGGGGGACGTGTATTCTGGTCAGACACTTAATTTAAAGACACTGTCACGACTCAAGATTCATGTGACTAGCATTAACACACTACTCAACCTGAGCGAACCAAACCTATATATAGACCCTCTTTTATATGTGTTTACCCTAAAATTTGGATAACAATTAAACTTATATTGTGGTTTTAAGGATGTGATTTCACTCAATACCAATTGATAAATATGAAAATAAATAACATAATTAAACTATGAATAAATCAAACCGGTGTTTAGATAGGGCTTCCGCCTCGAGTCAAGATACCCTCGAACTGATAAGTGCAAGAACAGTAAAGATGGAATAAACCGATGAATAATAACACAAGTAAGAAAGAAAGAATTGTATTGCATTTGCCTTAGTGAATAATGATGCCTACAAATGATTAGAACTCCTCTTTATATAGTAGAGGAATTATACTTATGGTATCACTCTAATTACAGAAGATAATCGTATAATCAACTAATTAACCACTTCTGATTTGATTCGTTCCGAGATCGCCATGATCCTCGACCAATCACAGATATCTCGCTCTTCCGTTATTAAGCTAGCTATCTCCGATGTTACTCAGAGTCTATTTCCCTTGGTTTCGATTGATACCGACCTCGATCTCGAAAGAGACTTCGGTCTCGAACTCAATGCCTCAGCTCTTCGATGCAACGTCCCAATCTCGATCAAATAATAAAATCGGGTGGCCCCGATTTCTACCGTATACAGATAGTCCCCTCATTTCTTGTAGTATAATGATAAGAAACGAACTGAGCCTTCAATTTTTCGACCTCGATAAACAATGATGTCATCCCCGTGACGTAAGCGATGGAAGTGACCGAAACATCCCGTCAGTACAATTCCCAAACCATTAATGAGCGTCAGTTGGCGGTCGGCCACTAGTGCCATTGAACCATCACCGTAAATCCATAAATAGGTCTTATTCTTGTTGAATCAAACTTTACCTTCACCTTCATCTGTTCTTCTAAGCTTTTTATCTCTCTCAAGTTCTTCTCTTTTATTACTCCTTAGGTTTTCACTACTAGTCTCAAACCACCAAACCTTACTATCTTATTCTTTCTCAATTCATACAATGGCGAAAACATATAAAACGGTTCCACAAAAGGAAAAATATTCCTCTTCTTCTTCACAGACGGCCGACGATAAAACGCCGTCGGATCTGCTCCCTGAGGAGTGTGTTCCCGGCCCGTGTGTTCTTAAATCTGGTTTCAAGATCGAGAGACCTCCCTCGGTCCCTAGCCGGTGCGAGCATGTGTCGAGATATATCTGTTCGATAACCGTGGGATATATCGAGCAAATCAAGAGGGATTGCAACTAAGGAGGCAAAGTGACAGTGATCCCCTCCCTGAAGAGAGCATTACCACCCATGTAGAAGGGTACCTACGTATTTACACTTACCCTTTCACATTGAGCCCCCTCGACACTGTCATCATTGAATTTTGCCGTCAATACTAAGTGACTTTGGGCCAAATAAACCCCTCCTTTTAGCGCATAATAATCATGCTCCGATTCTTCACCAACAAAGATGAGGGGTTTTCGTTCACCCTCGATCACCTCATCAGGTTATACAACCCTCACATCTTTCGAGGGTTGACCAAACTGAAATGTCGGGCGGCCAAGGCGTTGTTCTCGAGCATCGACGAGGACAAAGACCGAGGTTGGATGGGTCGATTTGTTCGGGTGAGGACTGCGTTCTCATCGCGTAGGAAAAAATGCCATTTCCTAAGAAATGGAACTCGAAGAGCAAGTAGCACTTTACTTTCTAATTTCCATGTTTTGTTTCATTTTTTTTGCTTTATTTAATATCTTCTTTCGTCATGCAACAATTGTTTGGATGCCTTGAGAAATCCCTGACCTCAAGAGCTGGGTCCGAAAACTAGCCTCGACTTATACTTATGCTGAGCGCTGTTGTCGTGACTTGGAAAAAGGCCTATGGGAAGCAAAGAACCATGGTAAGCTTCCCCTTTCATATATCTGATGCATTGACGATATTTCTTTTCACTTACTTAACTTTTTATTGTGCATGCCTGAGCAAGGATGCGGCCCTGAGGCCTGCATCTAGTGAGGAAGAGTCTATGGCTCCGGCTCCGAAGCCGGGGAAGGACAATAAGAGAAAAAGGGCCTCGACCTCCGAGGACCCTAAGCCCAAGAAGAAAAAGAGCTCGATCGGAAAATCAAGGATATAGGCTGCTACTCTCCTTGCCCATGTAGTTTAGGGACTAAGGGAGGAAGAAGAAAAAGATGAGGATGGTGATCTGGTGCTTGTGACTCGAGTGAGAAAAGCCTTCGAGACCTCCAAGGCCGCTAAATTGGTGGTGGTTGATGAGGCCCCGCCTAGTGCCGAGGAGACTTTGATGAAGGATTCGAGAAAACTCCCCGAATCATCCGAGGTCGAAGCCGCTTCTCGCCCAATGGCGAGTATATTCGAGGGGGCTGGTCCTGAGACCCCTCAAGTTGAAAAGAGCGCCCCGAGTGACTTACTTGGGGAAATGACATCAGGTCACTCGCCATCCCTTCCTACCTACTTCGAAGAGGCTATATGGGATGCTCAGGCTTTGGAGACTCCTGAAGTAGGCAGAGTCCCCGGCGAAGAGGATCCTTTTTGGGACTGCTTTACCGGGGTCGAGGATGCTTCCGATCTCAATGACGCATCCAACCTCTTTGAATAGGCCTAACGTCTCCTGAACCGAGTAAGTTTGAATTCTTTTGTTGATGTAGCTTTATTTCGTTTTCCTTTTTTTTTTTATCTAACTCTTTTCTTTTTTCATACATGCTTTCTCTAAGTCCGGGGATGAATTGAGCCAATGCGAGGCTGATCTCCATAGGCTTATAGAAGATAGGAATGCCCTCAAGATTCACTGTGGGCAGAAAGATGAGGAGATTAAGGACCTCTGAGCTGATTTGGCTAAAGATCGTAAGGAGGAAACCGAGAAGACCGAGCATGTAATGATTCTTTTGAAAAACCACGGGCTCGATTTGGGGAAGGAGGCTAATATTTCAATGTCATAGCTGCAGCAAAAGATCGAGAGGATCAAGATGTTCGGGGAAGAGGTCGACCGAGTGAAAGCAGACTCCTATTAGTGGAAGGAAGGCATGGACCGGCTGCTGAGAAAGAGACTGCCTTGGCCCAGTTATTGTTAATCGAAGCCCAAATTCAAAGTGCGAAGGAAAAGTGCTTGGCTCAGGATAAGAGGATTGAAGAGCTCGAAGTTCAACAGGCTTCCGAACTTGCAAAGGCCCAAGCTGAGGCCAAAAAAGAAAAGGTCGAGGCTGATAAGGCGGTGGCCATATATCTGGCTGATGACGAAGCTGCCCAAGCTCAAGTGAGGGAGGCTTCCGATCAAGAACATTGGATTACCGAGCTTGACAAATTCCAATCCCGGAGAGATACCCTCGAGGAGATCCATGCTCGAGGTTTCGACCTTTCCCAAGAGATAGCAAAAGGCAAAGGAGCATGAAGCCGATGCTAGGCTACGGGCTTGTTCTAACGACGACGATGACGATGACGATGACGATGATGACATCTGCAAGAGTGGGTCCAAGAATGATGAGGGACCCGAGGAAGAAGCTGCCCTCGAGGAGGGAGTCACCCCCGAAAAATAGTTAGGATCTTTGTATTTTCCTTTCTATTTTTGTGTAGGACCCTGGTTGGTCCTTTGTAAATATTTGCATTTGTATATATAAAAATCTTTCTTCTTTGAATTTCGTCTCAATTTTTGACTTGTGAAAATTTCGATTTGCTTTGTGCCTTGTGACAAATTTTGATATACTTCATTCTCGTGAAAAATATGTTTGAGACTTTGGATTTTAGGAAACTTGGCCGAAACCAAAGTAATATTGCCTTTGTAATCAAGTGAGCTCTTGCTCGAACTCGAACTAGTAAGACCCTTAGGTTTTAGTTGAGTGAGGATGGACTCTCGAACTCAAAAAATGTAATGGCCCTTAGGCTCTTGAATCGGGCCTATATGGCCTCAGAAGAATGGTTTTTCCCCTTTCCGGCTTAAAAAATTTAAACATATAGGAATTTGTTATGCCTTAGCATGAAATAATTTTGTACCCGTTGGGGTTTTTTCGGGATCTAATATTTTCGGAACCTTTTGCTCTTTATACCTTAGCACAAGTTTGTATTAAATTTGTTCGAAGGTTCAAACAGTTCGACACCTCTTAAGGTTTTTCGAGGGCCGATGTTATGAAGTCCTTTGGTTATTTCGCTGAGGGTAGCCTTTTTAACCGGTTTACAAAAGAATTTGAAGGTCTATTTTCAATGCGAAGTTCAGACGTTTTCGATTCACGTTAGTTTGGCCGTAGCCTTGGGGTCTGCCTCTTGGGCTTATTTTTCCAATAATACTTTGAACTTGTTCAAAGTGTTAGCCCTAGAGTGGGGTGGCCTTGGCCTATAAAATTGAGGGTTGCCTCTTTGAGGTCTTATAGTCTCGAAGTTTAATAGTTCGAACATGTCAATTTGTTGACGGCAGTCCCCGAGTACGAGGTTGATTGTTCGAAGTTTAGTTGCACTCGACCCTTGAGCCAATTTCCACAAAAAATCATAAGTATGGAACTAGTAAAGTATAAATTTCATTAAGGCACGGGAAATCTGGTAAGGAAAAATACTTCTTTCAATAGTTCATACATGCATACATGTTTGCCACTGGGGCTCGAGCAATCTATACGGACACGGTTCATTCGACCGTTTGGTCCTTTACAAAATTTTCCTATCGAGACCCTGTTGACATGAAGTATTTTCCTTGAAAACATACATCCGAGGGTGATGCCCCTCGGTATTCGAGGTTGATTGTAAGGAAGCCTCAGATACTCTAAGTTAGCACGAACAATGGTTGCCTCGTTAAAAACTTTACCGGAAAAACCCATTGGGATAAAAACCGGTCGAAGGGGAAAAGAGTGAAATGCGTGCTTTAAGATCTAATAACTTCATGCTTGGAGAGAACTTTGATGCCTTCGCTCGAACACCTGAAATAAGTTAGTATAAAATGTAAATGAAAAAGGAGAAGGTCATACCTCAACAATAATATTGTTTGAGGAGTGATATGTTCCAATTATTTGGCAGTTGTTCTCCGTTCATCGTGCCAAGCTTGTAGGATCCCTTTCCGACGATGTTGAGGACATGTTATGGTCCTTCCCAATTTGGGCCGAGTTTTCCTTCGTTTGGGTCTCGAGTATTGAGGGTGACTTTCCTCAGAACTAAGTCCCCGATTCTAAAGTGGTGAAGGTTGGTTCTTCGATTATAGTACCTTCCGATGCGTTGTTTTGTGCGGCCATTCGAACGAGGGCGGCTTCCCGTTTTTCATCTAGTAGTTCGAGGCTCGTCTTCATAACCTCATGATTTGAACCATCCGTTGCGTATCGAAACCTGGCGCTGGGTTCCCTGACTTCGACCAGGATCAGGGCTGCGACGCCCTATACTAAGGACAATAGTGTTGCCCCTGTACTGGATTTCGACGTTGTTCGATATGCCTAAAGGACTTCGGGTAGAATTTCTCTCCATTTTCCCTTTGCGTCGTTCAATCTTTTCTTCAGATTCTAAATAGTGGTCTTGTTTGTCGATTCGGCCTGTTCGTTTTCACTAGGATGATACGGTGCCGATAAGATCCTTTCTATTTTGTGATCTTCGAGAAACTTTGTTATTCTGCTGCCGATGAATTGTTTTCCATTTTCGCATACGATTTTGGAAGTTATCCCAAATCGGCATACAATGTGATCCAAGATGAAGTCTATAACTTCTTTTTCTCTGAATTTCTCGAAAGCCTGTGTTTCAACCCATTTAGAGAAATAATCAATCATAAATAAAATGAATATAGCTTTAGCTGGGGCAGATGGCAGAGAGACGACGATGTCCATTCCCCATTTCATGAATGACCATGGGGATAGAACTGAAGAAGTTTCTCTCCGTGTTGGTGGATCATCGGCGCATACCTTTGGCACTTATCGCATTTTCGAATGAATTCTTTAATATCTTTTTCCATGTTAGCCCAGTAGTATCCTGCTCTGATGATTTTGTGAACTAGTGATTCGGCACCGGAATGGTTCCCGCATAAACGTAATTGGTGTCTCCTGGTCCCAAGAATATTACCTACCATTCCTCCTGTATAATGTTCCATCTCAGCCAATGTGAATCGAGCAGCTTTTGTTCGGAGAGTCCTTGATTCCTTAGGGTCCGATGAGAGCTTCCCATTTTTTAGATACTCGATATATTGTTTCCTCCAATCCCAAGTCATGCTTGTGGAGTTTATTTGGCATGGCCTTCCTCAATTCCTACCGACTTCGAAAGTTGTACGACGGTCCCGGAGCTGATTTCGTCGTCTTCGACCAATGACCCCAAATTTACAAGGGCATCGGCCTCGCTGTTTTGCTCTCGAGGTACATGCTGTAAGGTCCATTCTTTAAACCCATGTAATGTTACCTGCAATTTATCCAAGTACCTTTGTATTCGATCCTCTCAAACCTCAAAGGTTCTGTTGACCTAGTTTACCACCAGTAGGGAGTCACATTTGGCCTCGATGACCTCCGCTCCCAAGATTTTAGCCAGTTCGAGACCTGCAATCGTGGCCTCGTACTCGGCCTCATTGTTAGTCAATTTAGAAGTTTTGATAGACTGCCTAATTGTATTTCCTGTGGGCGGCTTTAAAACGATGCCTAGCCCGGACCCTCTCACATTCGAAGCGCCGTATATAAAAAGGGTCAACACCCCCGATGATGTACCCGATTTTAACAAAATTTCCTTTTCAACCTCGGGTATGAGGCTGGCGTGAAGTTGGCCACGAAGTCTGCTAAAATTTGAGACTTGATGGCCGTTTGGGGTTGATATCGTACCCAATGAGTTTGACGTCCCATTTGGCCAATCGGCTCGATAGTTCGGGCTTATGCAAAACATTACGAAGGGATATGTGGTTACCACATATACTGGGTGACACTGAAAATATGGTTTTAGTTTGCTAGAGGCGCTTATTAGAGCAAGCACCAACTTTTCTAAGTGTGGGTACCGTTTTTCGGCCTCGCCTAAAGTTCGACTTATGTAATAAACGGGAAATTGTGTACCTTGTTCTTCTTGAACCAGGACACCACTTACCATGACTTCCGAGACTGCTAAGTATAAGTATGAAGCAATGGTGGACTCGAGAGGTACCATTTTAATTTTTCTAACGTCTGTTGGCATTTCGGGGTCCATGCGAAATTGTTCTTCTTTTTGAGTAGTGAGAAGAACCTATGACTTCGATCTGATGACCTCGAGATAAATCGGCCCAAGGAAGCTATCGGTCTGGTCAATCTTTGCACGACCTTTACACTGTCCACGATTGTGATGTCTTCGATTGTCTTGATTTTATCGGGGATGATCTCGATCCCCCGATTCTACACTATAAAGCCGAGGAACTTTCCCCGACTGACCCTGAAAGAACATTTCTCGGGGTTTAGCTTCATGTTGTATTTTCTCAATATGTTGAAGGTTTCCTGCAAATGTGTCAAATGGTCCTCTGCGCGCAAGGGCTTAGCTAGAATATCGTCAATATATACTTCCATTTATTTACCTATTTTTTCTTTGAACATTTTGTTTACTAAGCGTTGGTAGGTAGCACCAACATTTTTTAGTCCAAATGGCATTACGTTATAACAATATGTGCCATACTTAGTGATGAATGAAGTTTTTTTCCTGATCCTCCGGGTTCATTGAAATTTGATTGTAACCGGAGTAGGCGTCGAGAAAACTAAGGATCTCGTGGCCAGCCGTGGAATTGATCATGCGATCGATATTCGGCGGAGGAAAAGATACTTTGAGACATGCTTTGTTTAAATATTTATAATCTACGCACGTCCTGAGTTCGTTCCCTTTCTTAGGGACTACCGCTACATTTGCTAACCATTCGGGATATTTTACTTCCCCAATGGATCCTATTTTGAGAAGCTTAGTTACCTCATCCTTGATGAATGCGTGTTTTACCTCGGACTGGGGCCTTCTCTTTTGTTTCACCGATCTAAACTTCGGGTCCAGGCTCAATCGATGTGTTGCAATCTCCGATGGGATCCCTGTCATATCTAAGTGGGACCAAGTAAACCAATCTATATTATCAAAAAGAAATTTAATGAGCTTTTTCCTGAGTTTGGGGGTTAACCCCGTACCCAGGTATACCTTTCGATCGGGTAGGTATTCAATCAATATAACTTGTTCCAGCTCCTCGACTGTCGATTTGGTGGTGTTGGAATCCTCGGGGGTAATGAAGGATCGAGGGATCCAATAGTCGTCGTCGTCCTCTTCCGCTCCCTGCTTTTCCGACTGAGTCGAGGCTGGTGGCTGTGGTTTCTATCTGACCTCCTATTTTCTTTTGACCTCCGATCCCTTTGTTGACGAAAGCGCTGATATTGGTATTACTTCATCAACCGCCAACATTTCTTTTGCCGCTTGCTGCTCCATATATAGCGTTTTTGGCCCGTCCGGTGTTGAGAATTTCATCATTTGGTGGGGAGTTGAAGGGACTGCCCTCATATTGTGAATCCAGGCCTTCCGAGTAGGGCGTTGTACATCATATCGCCCTCGATTACATGGAATTTGGTTTCTTGAATAGTTCTAGCTACGTTCACCGATAAAATGATTTCTCCTTTAGTTGTTTCGCTGTCCATGTTGAAACCATCAGGACCCGGGCTGTGGGTACAATTTGACCTTGCAGGCCGAGCTTCTCCATGACCCTCGATCGGATGATATTTTCCGAGCTACCTAGATCTACTAAAGGAGGCTTAACTTGAATTTTATTCATAAAGATAGAAATTACCAGAGCGTCATTGTGAGGCTGAGAGATTCTTTCTGCTTCCTCATCGTTGAATGATACGGTGACTTCTGGAACATAATATCGGGTCCGTTTTTCCCTCGTAATTGATACTTTAATGCATTTGAACACGGGCCCTTGTGGAATATCAACCCCACCGACGATCATATGGATCCCATGCAGTGGCTCTTCCTGTTCATTTTTCCTGTTGGCGTCCCTTTCTCTGATCACTTAAGAACACTCGAAGGTGATCCTCGTTGAATAGACGGACTACCTCCTCCCTCAGTTTCCTACAATATTCGGTTCTGTGGCCATGTGTGCCGTGATACGTGCACATTAGATTGGGATTTCTTTGGGAAGGATCAGTTTATATGAGTCGGGTCCACCTAGTATCTTTGATTCTCCCAATTGCCGACACAATACCTGATGCGTCGATATTGAAGTTATATGTCACACCCCAAAACCGAGAAGCGCGACCGGTGCTCAATCGAGTAAACCTGACTGAGCAAGCCTGTTAGATTTCATCCTACCCAAATTGACCTTTGAATAAAGAGGAGATGTAATCCATTAATCATACACTGAAAATATTTCATTAACAACTTTCGTTTTGTTTCCATTAGCAGTTTCAACCATAATATCCAAAATATTACAATTTTTATAGATATGATGAAAAACATGTTTGCCAAATACCAATATTTCTAATTCAATTCCCAATATCAAACACCACCCACAACCTGTCTATGGAGCCTCTAAATACAACTGAAGAGTAATATGAACATGCTGGCAACAAGGCTCCGGCTATACCTCAAAATACAAAGTATATGATAAACAAATGATACAGGACCCCGAAATGAAGTGGGGTTCACCAAGTTGGCTGAAAAGAGGATGCCCCACTAGCTGCGACCAACACTGTCTGCTATAGAACCACCTACATCCATTTAAGGATGTAGCGCCCCCGACAAAAGGGATGTTAGCACTGTCGAATAGAACTAGTATGTAAAGATAAAGTCCTCTTTCAAAATAGAATGACCATATAAGAAAAGGAAAGCCGTAGAAACAACAAGTAACAATCAATAATGTCCGAATTCCCCATTGAAACATAACAATCAAAATACGAAAGTAATACATATTTTTAGTTAGGAGATCTTTAGTACCGATAATACCACAGTTCATGGTACCAGTGTTCACAATGTCACTGTACTCTTGGCACGAAGTCCGATCATGGACCGATCGGCTAAGCCGCGTTATTTAAAGGCATCAACTACAATCACACTTTTATATCAACAATTTATATCACAATTTCCAGCACAATCACCATCATGTGTGCGGCATGGCGTTCGATCATGGCCCGATCGGCTAGGCCATCTCACCACAATGCCGTGTGGTTCGACATCATTTACTTTTACCAATAATCTCATCCCAATTGAGGGGAATAATTTAATCACATCAATCTCATCCCAAATAAGAAGAATATTCACAATTCACTCCTACACCGACACGTGTAGTTTCTAGGTTAGGTTATTTCAGCCTACCCTTCCTCGGTGACTATCGATTCTCCCAATAATATTTTTATATTGATTTGAACGCAAAGGTAACATAAATACAAATGTACTCACCTGAAAATCTTTCACGTTGTATAAATCTTCCTTAGTATGTTCAACCATTCACAACTACAATATTTCCTTGCTCTTTGGCCATTCACAAGATTCTTTATTCATGGCACAATGCCCGTATTTCATATTCAACACTTTCACTTCTTTTAATTTCAAAGATCATCACCAATTACCAGCATAGAGAGTACTTCAGAAATCATATATCTCAAGTTCATTAGTAATGGGACTTAAAACACAAGGGATTCTTCCCAAAGGAGGGGACATAACAACCAACAATAGAAACAGACATCAAAGTCATAAACAAGCAAATACACCAATTATTCTTGAATTACTCTTTTCCAATCATGACAATCTACAATTCCAACACCAGAGTATGTAAGAACTCTGGTCACATTGAATGTATTTATAAGGTAATGCATTATCTAAAATGTCCACTTATGGGAATAAATTGAGTATAAGAGCTTCTAGGCAAATTCTTCTTTTAGAAGTCATTTTAAAATAGTTGAGTCGAGGCTTATTTCATAATCTGTTTCACATTTTTTCATTTCATTGGCATCACTAATCACAATCATAACTTAAGTTCTCGGCACGTTGTCCACACTCTATTTTAAAATATCTTTATAGATAATCAAAAGCAAGACGCACTCAATCAATACATTTGGTACACATAGGAGCAATTAGGATCATTAAGCACATAGAATTTTCCTCACCTAATTGGTATACTAGTTTTCATTTAAAATACGACTCAATCATACCATTTTAATTAGCAAACCATACTTTGAACATCTAGCTTCGATATAAGGCTCATTCGGAATAATCAAGTTTATAAGTTCATAGGGATAACTCGGAACGTAGAAACTAGGGATTTGGGCCGATCATACTTAAACTTACGGATACATTATGGAATTCAATTATTAGAGAGAAAGTTTAGCCAACATACCTTGTTTGAGATTTCATTAAGTTATACAACGCACCAACACATCTAGCAATAACAATCCGGAAAGATAGTGAGCTAGACATTAGCTTCTTTGATTCTTGAGAATTTGTGCAGGAACGGATGATTAGGATGTTAGGCTCCTCATTCCCTCTCTAAAATGCTCTCACCTCTCTCTAGATTCACTAGAAAATAGCCCCAAAGCCTATTTATCAAAATGGGGTCGGGTTATGAAAATAGAAAAAAGAAGCTTCCGAAATCGGGTCTGCGGTCGTAGAATGGAACACAGAACGGGTATATGGGTCGCATAATGGATCACAAAATTGGTTCCAGAACTGGGCTTCACTGGACAGGTCTGCGACCATTTTGCGGTTGCATAACCACTTCTGCGGTCGCAGAATGGCTGCAGAATTGCATTATGCCAGCCTTTGGTGATTTGATCATAACGTTTTGTAGGAGTGTCCAAATGACGAACGGTTTGAAGCGTTATAAACTAGACTCAAAGATCTTTCATTTGATAGGTTGTTCATCAAATAACACCTTATATATATATATATATATATATGCTTGTCCAAAGTTTGGACTTGTGCGCACTCACTTGAAATTTTATCTTATTATGTAATTTCCCAACTTGACTTAGACTTAGGCTTCTCTTTAGACTCCACATTACTTATTATATGACTTATAAACTTATTACCATATCCAGTTGATCTCCATCGTATGAATAGCATATAAAATATTATAATTAGCCTACCTGGCACCACTAAATCCTAAATTACTTAGCGAAATATTCTGGGGCCTTACATTCTCCCCCGCTTAGGATCATTCGTCCTCGAATGCGAAGTAGAGTCCGCCCCAAATACTTAACATAATATATCTCTTTTCTCACATACCTCAAGTCCTTAAATTTTGACTAACTCCCAAATTTTTGAGAAATTTCGGCAGAGTCTCCTTTCTAATTGGGCTTATCCACCTGCCAGAGAATTACCAAAATCATCCTAACAACACATTAATAACTAGACAAATCACAACAAGTATATATCAATAACACTAATATCAACATTACAAGCACTATATTATCATAATGATACCTGGACATGGACTGCATATTCTTAAATCATAACACCTAGAAGGTACCTTTTAAATAAAAAACAATTGCTATACAATCAAGCGAAAATATTGTGTATAAGTCCCAAACTTTCCTAACAAGAATGACAAATAGATACCCCTCATAGGCCAACTATCCATTAACTCCACCTTCAGTAGTTTCCACGGGAATTATACACAAAGTATCTCCAACTACCTTCTTAGACATAGGCACATGAAAACACAAGGTATATGGGGAACAGAGATGGGAAGACATCATACTCGTAGTGCGGCCTAATGTGAACTACACTTATTTCACCTTCATTATCAATTCACATAACATATTCAGCTAGAAAATATTGAGAATAACCCGTTCACCCTCCTCAACTCTAAATCTCTACGCGAACACCCACACTAAACCTTTGATGACCTTCAACAATTACTCTAAGATGTGCTATCATAAATTGACCATAAAATTACCTATTGAATATATGTGATCACAGGGTGATGCTTCTTCTTTGAGATGTTTGAACCTTCAATCCCCAATAGATTTAACACAATGAGGAACAATGGAGTTCAAGATTGGGCTGGAATTATTCAGAAATCCATTAATGTGTTGAGAAGAGTATTTCACGAGGTTATATGCTAAGGGAAACGAAGATTACTACTAACAATGCTGACATGGTTAATCATTGTGACGACATCAATTATTAGACAAATGAGGCATTTAGGTAACTAGCACACATTGATTATGTGGGAACCATGTACGTGATCATGAGATATAAAAGAAGTGGGTCTTTATAGACATGAGATACATGGGAGGCATGATCGGGAGGATGAAGATGTTAGCATCAGTTATTCTTGGGGCGACGAGTTATGCAAGGGATAGTAACAATTGTTCCTTTCCATATATGCCTTGCTCGACAATAGTAAGCTCTAAGGAGAAGTGATCAAGTATGTTACACCGGTATCCTCCTTGAGTGTAAGGAAAATCAGTTTAGCTCAAAATGGGAAGATTCTTGCAACATGGATGTGATAGATATTTAAAATAATAATAATATTAGATGAAGTTGTATTACACTCCTAATATTAACTGACACAAGGAATCTATGCCACAAGCCCATGAAGATGAAAAAGAAGTTAAACACTTATGAGATTATCATAATTCAAACAACTTAACCCTTCCCGATAATTGATCCTATATGAGATAACTAAATATACGACAACCTGCCTTCCAAATCAATATGCTCATGATATGTGCAAAAATATGAAAGCATCTAATTTCAACCTTTCACGAGTGTAACCACATTGCTAGGACATCTTAATATTGGGATGAAATCATGTATTCGTTAGAGAGAATGACCATTTTGCCATGTGCTAGACATGTTTCTGCCATAATAACTCTAAAGCTGTAGTACTAGGCCACTCCATGGGAAACCACAATACTAGGATCAAAGCGAGCTACTTACTGTGGAATGATCTTAGTGGACATGAAAGTCATACTGATATGAGAAAACAAAAGATCTTCCTGTGATGGATTTTTAAAAATCTTAAATTTCTCAGAAAGTTTATACGGACAAGCGACCACTTCAATCGACATGTACACATATGATAGGAGCTGAGATATGCTCTCATGTTACTAGATAGTGAAAACGATTCATGATGATACTTGCAAGAGAGTAGAGTGACTTGTTCAAACCATAGAAGCCATATACACCAGTGAGAAAAAGAGTGACTCGAGAAGGATCGCAACACTGAGATGCTTTACATGGAACTTGACACCACATATGTAAACTTTACGACGGTGCATGCATAGGCACAAATGAGCAGATGTTGACCATTTAAATAAAAATGTTCTATAAGAAATTCATTAGGTATAGTCCCTTGTTGAGAATTTAGGAAAGCAAGTGGAAATATTAATCCTAGAGTTATAACTCAATTCAAAGACATAATTATAGAGATCAATCCCATAAGAGGTTGTAAATAAGAGAATTTGTGATAGAGTGGATTTACGAATAATGTGTCTCGTTCAAAGAGTAGGTACATGCAATGTTTTGTAATTCAACATCTTGTTAAGACCATGTTTATGAGAAGTCTTCGATATGGGTGCACATATACAACAAGGAAAAATCGTGCGGTGTTCATAACGATATAGCAAGGAGTGAATTACTTGGTAACTTTAGATTGGCGGGGCTGTGCCTTAACTGATGCTCCCTGACTCCACATCTGTAACATACATTGGTACCATACTGACATACCACATGACCTGTGTTACGTTCTGTACCTTAGCATTAGAATGTGCCGTAATAAATCCACGTGAGCTTGAAGGGACTAAGACAATTCATGAGGTTATATAGGATTTACGATTATGTTATTGTAAGACTCCGTAAGTTTAAAAACCAGTGATATTGCTACCTCATGAGCAATTGACCATACTTAACAATAAAGAGTTTCCAAAATCTTTTTGATCTTGTTTGTTTGACTTAGTTCAAAAAAATCGGGTTTTCTATGATATTCTAATAGTTTGTCAAATCAAAATGTAAATTCCAAAAAACAGCAGTCAATCATATCAAATGCAACTACAAAACAGCTATTGAGAATTATCCATGTAAAGTAGCACTAAGAAAAAAAAAAGTGTTTTACAGTACTGATTCTCCTTTCATTATTCAATACAACTATAGCTAGAAATTTTTTTATGGATAAGCGAATAAACATAAAATGGGAATTAGAATTAAATTAGGGCATATGGCAGCATTTTTTTTGTATAGGTAAGAACGCAGAGGATACCGTTAGATATTATATTAAAATGGTATTTTTTTAAACAGAGTATTTTAGTAAAAGTTTTATAAGTATAATTTTGGATAATTATCATTATTACTATTTTCGGATGTGATAAATTATAGACATAATATAAGAAAGTTTATGAGATTTTCTTTATGGTAAAGATATGAATTATTTTCTCACAAGAAAAGAAGGTTATCTTTTTTACCATTTTAAGGATTAAGCGTACGGAATTTTTTACTATTTATATGAGATTAGAAAAATTAAAAGTTGAGAAAATATATGTATTTTTACATGGATATTTTAATGAAATAATAGTGTATGTATTTGTTTTATATGGTACCACATGAACATGATAGTAGGATGTATAAAGCATATTAAAAATAATAATAAGTAGACTTGTAAGTAAGTAGAGATAATTCTTAATTATGATGGTAATTGGTTAATTACCGGGTAATAGAACACAACCTAATTACCTAATAAATGGACAAGATTAAAATTTTCTCACCCTATCCCCACGTGGCAGCAAGCCACTCTTAATCATTTCTTATTAGGTGACATGATCAAAATAGGGAGTTGGAAAATTAAGCGGAAAAATACTTAGGGGAGACCACATGGATGTTATGCAAAATATTGGAAATTGCCAATTTTAGACGAGAAGGTGAATTGGAAGCTATTCCAAGAAGCATTTCACAGGTTCCAATTCTTCTCCTTTATATTGGTTGCTTATCAATGGCGATTACTTGCCATATCCTTGGAAACCTATGCTGCTACAATCATTATTTGTGTAGAATTAGAATTTTGTTGCCTTACGTCACCATTTGAGCCTATATTTGAGGGTTCAGAAATGTGAATTGGAAAATTATTCTTGACAAGAAAATTTCATACTTGAATTCACCTATTTGGATATTAGAGCTTGCTGTTAAGAGAAGGAGGCCTGTCTAAATTATTGCTGCAGATGCGGAAAGTTGCTTTGCTTATGCCTTACAAGCATCATTATGGGGTTAATATTTTTGTCCTTAAAGCCTTTTGTTATGGGGTTGAGACACCTTGGCATACTTTACAGTACTTACGGTAAGAGAATCGATTCAGCTATGTTAAGACTATCCATTCTTTCTTTTTGGAATGATCTATATGACATAAATGAAACGAGGTAATGCGCAAATTTCATAACTGAATCTATTCATAGAGGTATTATAGATGTCTATGTTCTTGAATTTCCATATCTTATTATTCTATCGCCTGTTCATGGGTCTCAAAAATACGTAAGTTGGTAAAATTTATTTCATGATATTAATCAGAGGCATAATGGTCTTAGGACGTACCGAGAGATTTTATTAACATATTTCAGATGCACTTCATGCATTTATACATGCACATTGACCCATGATCAGATGACGTTATATACGCGTATATGTATATATATGCATATGGGATATGGGAAAGGTTATGGCGTTATATACGCACCATGGCGTTATATACGCACCACTACTTGATCAGGTGGTATACGCTGATGATTTTCCCATAGTGGCCGAGATGATATAATGGATGCCCTCAGAGGCTTGATGATGTTATGTACGCACATGCCTATGTATCACATGACCTTTATATGCATATGCATGACATTATAAATATTTCATGATTTACAGAGTTATTCAGACTTACATGTTGAGTTCTTTACTCCATCTTCCTTCCATGTCATTTATATACTGATTTACATGCATTACATACTCAGTACATTATTCGTACTGACGCCCTTTTGTTGGGGACATTGCATTCATGCCTACAGGTATAGATAATCAGTTTGAAGACCCCTCATAGTAGACGAGATTGACACTCAACTAAGGATCGGTAAGACACCACCTCATTCGGAGTGCAACCGAGTTTATAAGTCAACGTGCCAGAGTTTTGCTACAGACTTATGGGTAGGCCGGTACCCTATCCCATTTGATATGAAATAATCTTATAGGCTTTGTAAACAGAGGTTCATTTTGTACAGTATGTCAGAGGCCTTGACGGCCCATATGTATTCATGTTTTAAGAAAAATGGTTCAGCAAAATGGTGGTTTTCACTTACAGTTGTACATTATAAGTTGTGGCCATGTGGGCCCATGATAGTTACGAAAGGAATGAGTTAAGCTAACTCGACCTATGTATGTTCAAGTTTTGGTCGAATGATCATGAGTTACACAGTGGGTCGCTCGGGCCAGTGCAACACCGGGTGCCATCCACGCCTCCCTAGGTTCGGGGCGTGATATTAATAAGAACAAGGGTACTCCCCTTAGCAACAAGTTTTACCAATCCCTCCATGGATCGATACATTATCCTAACCAACTCTTGGGCAATACCCCAGAGATTCAATTCAATGGTGGGGTTATTCCCTCCTTACTGCTATAAACTCGTGGATTACTCATCTTGAGAATAAGACATAGCGAGGAAATTAGCTCCCTATCTTGAGCTCTACCGCACGATCTGGAGTATCAAAGAAGGGTAAAATTCGTAAATCTCCAAGTAGCCTCCTAATTATAAATGTGGTCGACAACACACCGATAAGAAAGACTCTACTAGACACGACTCCGAGACATCCTAGGACACTTTAAAACCTTAGGCTCTGATACCAAGTTTGTCATGCCCCAAAATCAAAAAGCGCGAACGACGCTCAACCGAGTAAACCCGACTGAGCAAGCCTGTTAGATATCATCCTACCCAAATTCATCTTTGAATAAAGAGGATATGTACTCCATTAATCATACTTCATTAATAACTTCCATTTAGTTTCCATTATAAGTTTCAACCATAATATCCAAAATATTACAATTTTTATAGATACGATGAAAACCAAGTTTGCCAAATACTAATATTTCTAATTCAATTCCCAATACCAAACACCACCCAAAACCTGTCTACGGAGCCTTTAAATACTACTAAAGAGTAATATGGACATGCCGGCAACAAGGCTCCGACTATACCTCAAAATACAAAGTACATGATAAAAAAATGATATAGGACCCCGAAATGAAGTGGGGCTCACCAAGTCGGCTGAAAAGAGGATGCGCCACTAGCTGCGACCAACACTGTCTGCTATGGAACCACCTACATCCATTTACAGATGTAGCGCCCTCGCAAAAGGGACGTTAGCACTGTCAAATAGTACTAGTATGTAAACCTAAAAGTCCTATTTCAAAATAGAATGACCATATAAGAAAAGGAAAGCCGTATAAACAACAAGTCACAATCAATAATGTCCAAATTCCCCATTCAAACATAACAATTTTCAGAATTCGAAAGTAATACATATTTTTAGTTAGGAGATCTTTTAATACCACAGTACATGATACCAGTGTTCACAATGTCAACGTACTCTTGGCACAAAGTCTGATCATGGCCCGATCAGCTAAGCCGCTTTATTTGAAGGCATCATCTACAATCACACTTTATATCACCAATTTATATCACAACTTCCAGCAAAATCACCACCATGTGTACGGCATGGCATCCGATCATGGCCTGATTGACTAGGCCATCTCAACACAATGCCGTGTGATTCGACATCATTTTCTTTTACCAATAATCTCATCCCAATTGAGGGAAATAATTTTATCACATCAATCTCATCCCAAATAAGGGGATTATTCATAGTTCACTCCTACACAAGCACATGTAGTTTCGGAGTTAGGTTATTTCAACCTACCCTTCCTCGGTGACTATCGATTCTCCCAATAATATTTTTATATTGATTTGAACACAAAGGTAACATAAATACAAATGTACTCACCTCAAAATCTATCACGTTGTATAAATCTTCCTTAGTATTTTCAACCACTCACAACTACAATATTTCCTTTGCTCTTTGGCCATTCACAAGATTCTTTATTCATGGCACAGTGGCCGTAATTCATATTCAACACTTTCACTTCTTTTAATTTCAAGGATCATCAACAATTACCAGCATATAGAGTACTTCAGAAATCATATACCTCAAGTTCATTAGTAATGGGACTTAAAACACAAGGGATTCTTGTCACAACCCAAAACACCCAGTTGTGGTAGAGCCTATCGTGAAATCAGGCAAGCCACACTTTTCATTTTTCTTAAAGTTGTTTTTAGGAAAATCACTATATTTACAGCAAGAGTCTCATTGTATAAAGCATTAAAAATGTTTAACCACATTAACATCCAACTAAAATAAATCCCCGATCTGGTGTCACCGAGTGATGAGCTACTACAAAATAAAAATGTCGCCATACATAAGTAGACAACCTAGTCTGAAATAAAAAAAAAATGCGACAGGGAGATAAAGAAGGAGAGGTCGAGGCTGCGATTGCCTGGTACCACCTCGAAGACTCCGGGAGAAACTTTGACAGCAAATCAGCAACCACTACCGGGTCCCGATGTACCTGGATCTGCACACAAGGTGCATGGGGGTAACATGAGTACACCAACTCAGAAGTAACGAACCCAAACTATGGGACGAGAGGTAGTGGCGGACTAAACCTCATTGGATATATCAAGAATCAATGTACAGAAATTTAGGCATGTTAGGAGTTATCTAACAGATAATAAAACAGGGTAAGTTCAGGTACGAGCAGTAAACCATGTATAACTCAGTGTACTCTACATGCCAATGCATCAACTGTATGAAAATGCTCACAGTGCTCCCACTCTCATATGCAAGTCCACTCAGTACTGTATAAGGCTCGCGGGCCTTGGGAAGATTCATCCCGGATTATATACACATGTGACAGTAGTCACCTAGTACTGAGGAAGGCCGATCCAACTCTATGGAGAAGATCCATCTCTAGATAATGATACACCTCACAACCACTCGGTAAAGTATATGGCTCAATGGCCCGGGGAAGATCTATCCCAGAATACGTATACACATCACTGACATCACTCGCTTAGTACTGACGAACATGCCAATCCAGCCTCGTGGAGAAGATCCATCTCCAAGTATAAACACTTCAGACAAGATCCATGTCCAGGGAAGATCCATCCCTCAAATATAAACACTTCGGACAAGATCCATGTCCAGGAAAGATCTATCCCTCAAATATCACTGCGCTCACTAGGGGTGTAAAGACTCCGGAGGGGCTCCTATTAGCCCAAGCTCTATAACAAGCCAACAAAGGCATAATCAATATCTTGCTGCGGCGTGCAACCTGACCCCATAGTGTCACTCAGTCATCAGGCTCTCGGCCTCACTCAGTCATCACTCTCCAGTCTCGTTCACATGGGCTCACAATGCATGAACTAGCATGGATCAATGATATAATGCACAAAATCGACAATTACCGAGACTGGGACATGATATGATATGATATGACAGGACTGAGTATATAATAACAATGAAACACAAAAGATGACAACAATAAATGACCACTCGGGTCTCAACAATATCGGCGTGAAGTCTTAACATAATGTTTAGCATGATTTCCAGCATGTTTGCATGTAAACGACCGCTCGGATCTCAACAGTATCGACGTGAAGCCTCAATAAACTAATTTATCATGATTTCTAACATGTTTGCATTATTCAAATTGATAGAAGTAAAGATATCATCAGGGGATAATCACTAAATGGTGCCATGTGATGAACCAGGTCATAGTCTCACGGTGCACGCCCGCACGCCCGTCACTTGGCATGTGCGTCACCAATTCTAATCACATAACAAGTAGTTCGGGGTTTCGAACCCTCATACTGGGTCTACTATTAACCCTAAACCAACTCTGGTCACCCACAACAGATAGATAACTCTTCGATGGTTCACAATGACTGAATCATGGCATTTACTAACATCTGACTAGCTTTGCCCGCATCCTCACATTCCACAACCACAAAATAATCTGTTTATGAGAACTCTCAGTCTCGAAGTCCATGAAGTGCACAAATTACCATATCTGATCCCAACTCCACCGCCCGAATATATAATGCATCCCTAATACTCTATCATTCCACGAGGGATACCACTATAATTCTTCCGTGTCACCAAGCAACCTTGAATATCAGCAGTCGATCCAACAAGAGAGTGTCACAATACCAATGAGGCACCCTTAACTCCACACATTGCCCTTTTCTGAAATGTATACCCTCATCAAGCCACCCAATAGTGATATCATCTACCCAGTCATCTGAAACTGCCAATGTTGCCTAAGAATTTTTGACCTTCCTTCCATAACTGAACCGTGACCTCACATATGCAAATCTCAACTCTACACAACATACTGCCTACGCTATGCCATCCTATGATAAATATGAGAACTTCATGATCCCTTCCGAGCCACAAGCAACTACGTACCCAACTAGTCAAGAACTTTCTATTTGATCCCATTTAGAACTAAAGTCACTATACATCATCCACACCTCACGCCAGTAGAAAATATACATCTCTAACCATGGTAGAAACCATCAGGGACTATCCGAATCCCATTTGTACAACACCAAACCGTCAGGACTGAACCCGTCTAACTCAACATAGCTACACAGGTCACCAAAACCCAAGAGCATTGCTAAGAAACACCTGGAAAAAAAACTCATTTCCTCATAAACACCGAAAGAACTAATCATATCCCTTACCATGCCGATCCGACCTACTACAAAGCTGTCCTATTTATCCAAGATTCTTTAGACTTACCTTCGAATTGATACTTCTCCTTGCCATAATACCACAATTCTCAACCTAGACTCACCACACGAGACCCAAGCATAAGACCGTACCATTTAGGGCTCATAAACCACTTAATACTCTCTCAAATATCCCCAAGGTACCACATTCAACATACTTACCTGAAAGAGACTTCCTGTGATTCTAAAACCATTACCTTCACTTTCCTGATACTAATATGTAGAATCCATGATAATGTAGAAATGTCACAAGTCCCTCCACATAAATCTCAGTTCCATCTCAATACACACCTTGAAAATCCTCAATTGCTACATATAACCTTGAATCAATCAGAACAATTCTCGAGAGTCATCCACTCTACGCAAATCTCAATTACACTGATCAAGCAGACAGAACGACCTCGCCCCATTTGCACACCAACATACTAGGAAGTAATCCACACACTTGAAGCAGCAAGAAAATTCATACATTGCACATACCACACCTTTTACAATTACAACTCAATCATTCAATAAAACCCATTTACCCATGGAGTACATTACAACCTGTATCGAAGAATTTCCATTACTTGAGTCATTCCCAGACTCCACCTCTGCAGGACATATATGATTCATCAATATACCTCGAACCTAAAAACCAATACAACACATAATCGTGCAATCAACTTACCATTAGCAGGCTCCCCAACTTGGCTCAAATCCATAGGTAAAGACAAACAATAGCTCATAATGCCCATACACGATCCCTGCCACAGTACCACAGTGAGATCGAACTAAATCCTTCATAAGCTCGTATAACACAAATCATCTGATATCTCGAATCATCTGCAAATCTCGCATTCACCATTGTAATGGTCATGCCAACTCCCACAAGCGATCTAAACTCAAATTGCAACATATATCGACTACTGGTAAAAGGGAACTTGCTATAAGATAATATAAGGATCACACAACCTCAGGACACCCCGCGGGAAATAGCCCTGCCTGCTTAGCCACAAAATGACCTCTCTCTATATCCTTCCCAACAATCGTAGCTATTCGCAATCACTTTATCCTTCTGCATCTAAACACAACCAACGCCTACCTTCTAGGCATCACAATACGCGGTATAAGAACCTGAAGCTGATGGCAGAAGTAACACTGAAGCTGTGGCCAAAGAAAGATTGAGCTTCTGGAAGCTCTACCCACACTTGTCTGAACACCTGAATACCCTCACTGAACACCACGTGCCCCAAGAAAGCTACTGAACCGAGCAAAAAATTCACACTTGGGGAACTTTGCATAAAGCTTCTCCTCCTTGAATCCTTATAATACCATCCTCAATGCTGAGTATGCTTCCTCTGGCTACGTGAGTACGCCAGGATGCTATCAATGAATACACTAACGAATGAGTATAAATACAACTGGAATACACTGTTAATCAAATACATGAACGCTACTGGGGAATTGGTAAGCCCAAAAGACATCACCAGGAACTCATAACACAATAGAAAGGTCCGCTTCACTCCACAACTAAACAACATGAGAGGCCTTCCAATACACTCACAACGCGAAGCCATATGCCAACTCGAGACAGAAATCAAACACTCAATAATTCTTGCCACATTTATAGCCAATCCTTTTGTCACAATCAAACAATTTGAACACACCTCACCATCGAATCACACTCGCCACATAGTCATCCAGTCACAAAACCCCATCGATAAGGACACAAACGGACATATAATTCCCAAATGCATGACTCACACAATCGAATCTCAGCACTCAAGCCACTGAATAAACACGACTTCATGTCCCCAAGAATGACCCAATATCAACATGCTAACATCACATCTCGCACCTCACCATGGAAATCACAAGCCGTCGATGCACAGCTGATACTGAGCGCTATGTGCGCATTCGAATACATAGAAGTAATTCAAGAATTACACTTTAGGCTAAATAAATGGATTCGAACGATAAGAATTCAAGAATGTGAGATTTTTCCTAAAGGTTATGCATTCTCTCGAAGATAAGTACAGACGTCTCCGTACCGATCCGCAAGACTCTACTAAACCTGCTCATGACAAGTGAGACCTATTTAACCTTGAGCTCTGATACCAACTTGTCACGACCCAAAACACCAGTCGTGATGGCGCCTATCGTGAAATCAGGCAAGCCACACTTTTCATTTTTCTTAAAGTTGTTTTCAGGAAAATAACTATATTTACAACAAGAGTCTCATTTTATAAAGCATTAAAATATTTAACCACATTAAGATCCAACTAAAACAAATCCCCGATTTGGTGTCACCGAGTCATGAGCTACTACAAAATAAAAATGTCGCCATACATAAGTAGACAACCTAGTCTGAAATAATAACAAAATGCGACAGTGAGATAAAGAAGGAGAGGTCGAGGCTGCGATCGCCAGCTGCCACTTCGAAGACTCCGGGAGAAACTCTGACAGCAAATCAGCAACCACTACCAGGTCCCAATGTACCTGGATTTGCACACAAGGTGCAGGGGGTAATGTGAGTACACCAACTCAGAAGTAACGAACCCAAACTATGGGCTGAGAGGTAGTGATGGACTAAACCTCAGTGGATATATCAAGAATCAGTGTACAAAAATTTAGGCATGCTTGCAGTTATCTAACAGATAATAAAACAGGGTAAGTTTAGGTACGAACAGAAAACCATGTATAATTCAGTGTACTCTACATGCCAATGCATCATATGTATGAAAATGCTCTCGATGCTCCCACTCTCATATGCAAGTCCACTTAGTACTGTATAAGGCTTGCGGGCCCTGGGAAGATTCATCCCGGATTATATACACATGTGATAGTAGTCACCTAGTATTGAGGAAGGCCGATCCAGCTCTATGGAGAATATCCATCTCTAGATAATGATACACCTCACAACCACTCGGTACAGTATATGGCTCAACGACTCAGGGAAGATCCATCCTAGAATATGTATACACACCACTCGGGTCTCAACAATATCGGCGTGAAGCCTTAACATAATATTTAGCATGATTTCCAGCATGTTTGCATGTAAACGACCGCTCGGGTCTCAACAGTATCGGCGTGAAGCCTCAATATCTAATTTATCATGATTTCTAACATGTTCACATTATTCACATTGATAGAAGCACAAATATCATCAGGGGATAATCACTTAATGGTGCCATGGGATGAACCAGGTCATAGTCTCACGGTGCACGCCCGCACGCCCGCACGCCCGTCACTTGTCATGTGCGTCACCAATTCTAATCACATAACAAGTAGTTCGGGGGTTCGAACCCTCAGAACCAAGTTTGGAAAGGTTACTTACCTCAGTCAAGCAAAAACTCTACTCTGCAATGCCCTTACTGCTCGACTCAACCATAAAATCACCCCGAATCTAACCAAAATCAGATTTATATCATCAATAAATGCTAAAGGGACAAAGCCCACTCGAAAATCATAAAATTTAACCAAAAATCCCGAAATTGGCCAAACCTGACCCCCGGGCCCACGGCTCAAAATTCGATAAAAATCACATCACAAGAATCCTTATCCTTCCACGAGTCTATACATACCAAGAACATCAAAATCGGACCTCAAATGGCCCCTCAAATCCCCAAAAGAATTCTCAAACTTTTCTCCCATTTCGCCCCAATTTCTACTCTAATTTCTCAAATTATATGATGAAATTCAAGACTAAATCATGGAATTAAACCAATTATGAGTGAATAATACTTTCCCCAATTACTCCCCTGAAAATCTCCTCAAATTTCACCTTCTCTCGAGCTCTCTAATGGGTTTTTGAAAATATGAACTAAACCCTCATTTTTTTGAACTTAAAAGATTCTGCCCAGGTGCTCCCTTCTTCGCGAACGCAGTCACAGCCTCGCGTTCGCGAAGCAAAAAGATTACAATGCTCCAATTCCTCTTTCGCGAACGCGAGCTCCTTCTCGCAAACGCGAAGCTTCAGCTTCCAAGCCTTCGCGAATGCGACGCCACCTACGCGAACGCGATGAACAACCACCTGGGGTCCCAGCTTATCCAACTTTCCTCTTCGCGAACGCGTTCAGCTCCTCGCGTTCGTGATCCTTCCACTGGCCATACCCTCGCGAACGCGAAGAACATTTCTCTGCAACAGAAACACCAGAAAATATGCTATCTTTCCAAAGTCCAAAATGATCCGTTAACCACCCGAACTGACCTAAGTCCCTCGGGACCTCAGCTAAACATGCCAACCTATCCCATAACCTTATTCAAACTTAGTCGAGTCTTCGAAACACTCAAAACAACGCCAAAATACCAAATTCACCTCGGATTCAAGCCTATGAACTTAGAAACTTCTAACTTTCGCCAATGATGCCGAAATCACCCAAAACACGTCTGATTGACCTGAAAATTTGCACACATTCAAAATGACACCACGAACCTGTTCCAACTTCCAGAATTCCAGTCCGACTCCAATAGCCTATTTTCCACTGCCGACTGGAAATTGCCAAAAACTCATTTTCGCCATTTCAAGCCTAATTCTACTCCGGACCTCCGAAAAACATTTCGAACATACTCCTAAGTTCCAAATCATCTAATGAAGCTATCCAAGCCATAAAAACCACATTCTGAGGTCATTTACTTATAAGTCAACTTCCGGTTGACTTTTCTAATTATAAAGCCAACTTAAGAGACTAAGTGTCTCATTTCTCTCCACAATCACTCCGAACCCGAGCCAACCGTCCCAACACAACATAAAAGAACTGAAAAACACATAATAAAGCAGAAATAGGGGAAAAGGGGCTAAACTCTCGGAACGATTGATCGGGTAGTTAAAATTCTTTCCAAAGGAGGGGACATACCAACCAACAATAGAAACATACATCAAAGTCATAAACACGCAAATACACCAATTATTCTTGAATTACTCTTTTCCAATCATGAAAATGTACAATTCCAACACCGAGTATGTAAGAACTCGGGTCACATTGGATGTATTTATAAGGTAATGCATTATCTAAAAAGGCCACTTATGGGCATAAATTGAGTATGAGAGCTTCTAGACAAATTCTTCTTTTAGAAGTCATTTTAAAATAGTTGAGTCGAGGCTTATTTCATAATCTGTTTCAAAATTTCTCATTTCATTGGCATCATTAATCACAATCAACTTATGTTCTCAGCATGTTGGCCACACTATATCTTAAAATATCTTTATAGATAATCAAAAGCAAGACGCACTCAATCAAGACATTTGGTACACATAGGAACAATTAGGAGCATTAAGCACATCGAATTTTACTCACCCAATTGGTATACTAGTTTTCATTTAATATACGACTCACAACCATACTAATAAGCAAACCATACTTTGAACATCTAGATGTCGATATAAGTCTCCTACGGAATAATCAAGTTTATAAGTTCATAGTGGATAACTCGGAACGTAGAAATTAGGGATTTTGGGTCGATCATACTTAAACTTACGGATACATTATGGAATTCAATTCCGAGAGAGAAAGTTTATCCAACATACCTTGTTTGAGCTTTGATTAAGTTACTACAATGCACCAACACTTCTATCATTAACAATCCGAAAAGATGGTGAGTTAGATATTAGCTTCCTTGATTCTTTGAGAATTTTTGAAAGATTGAATGATGTTAGGTTCTCATTCCCTATCTAAAATGATATATATATATATATATATGCTCGTCCAAAGTTTGGACTTGTGCGCACTCATTTGGATTTTTAGCCTATTATGTAATTTCCCAACTTGACTTAGGCTTAGGCCTCTCCTTAGACCCCACATTACTTATTATATGACTTATACACTTATTACCATATCCAATTGATATCCATCATATTAATAGCACATAAAAAATTATAATTATCCTACCTGGCACCACGAAATCCTAAATTACTTAGCAAAATTTTCTGGGGCCTTACATTATACTCTGATAATCGGGGTGCCTCTATCGGATCAACGTGCTTATCAATACCACTTTTTCTCATGAGTCCCCGAGAACTTTGTCCTTGATCACTTCTTCGATCGTTTCAGGTGGAATTGCGTCCGGGGTGTTGATACCCATTTTTTCCCAAAAATATTTTTAATTGCATATATAGCTTCAAAATCATGCATTAGTAGCAACTGGTATTTTTCCATAAAGTTTTCTACATTTTTATCAATTTGTCCAGTATTTTATTTGCAATAAATAATTACAAAATTGCATCGCAAATGATTACAAAGGCATTTCTTGATTTTACTTATTGTCTATCGTCTTATTAAGATCAAATTATTCCATAAATAACCAATTTGGCACCTTTGGCTATAATTGCAATGAATTTGCAATTATAGCCCACGCATATAATTTTGCCCTATTCTTTACCAGAAATTAGTCTTTTGTATTTTAAAATATCAAATAATTATTTTTAAAATGTTTTTATGCATGAAATTCATTATAAATTATTTTGGCTAATTTAATTCGGGTATTTAACAAATGGTCTATTTCTATTTCAATTTTAGCCTAAATTAAACCAGCCCAAACCCCTATTAAGACCAACCCAAAGACACCCAGGCCCAATTCCTAAATCCTACCCGACCCAGTCCGCCCAAATCCTAGCCGTTGATCATTTTTGATCAACGGTCCAGGTTTAATCCTTCCATAATTAACCTAACCACTACCCCCAGAACCCCTTATTTCTCTCATCCGCTCCGCCGTCACCCCACTCATTCTCACTCAAACTCCCTCTACCTAACCCTACCTCCCCTTCGCCGGTTGCTTGCTCACCATTAATAATGGTGGCTCACCACCATTCCTAGCCCTAATGGCTCTCATATGGCCGGGATTCTTACTGTCTTGAGGTCCTCAAGGACTAGTGGCCATTTCTCTCACCCCTGGGCCTGTTCTCACCGTTCTCTGTCCACCATGGCTCGATTGAGTAAGATCGTCCTATTTTATTACTAAATCTATGGTTTCTAAGACGGTATCTCTTTATCTCTGGGTTATTTCTCTCAAAACCCTAACTTCATCTCTTAGCTCTTTAGATCTGTAACAGATCTGAGAATATTTGAGCTATTTTACTATTTTTCTATGAAAACCTTTCTGATTTTCGAAGCGTCTCTTCATCTTCATAACTAGGGTTTCTGAAACTTCTCTTCAAAATGATTTTTCTCTGATTTTAAGTGTTATCTTATGATCTTTAATGTTTAATGATTTTTATTAAGTTCTCCCTTAACCTAACTAGTTATGTTGAAAACCCATAATTTTCTAGCTTTAGTTTTGGGTTCTGAGTTCGTCTTTACTGTATGTTCACCCAACTCTTCTGTATGTCTTATTCTCATGAATATGCTTAGATTAATTTGAATATTTTGTGATTTTCGCCCTAGTAATATCTCATTAGGTTTTCCGATTTGGTTCTGCCTGTTTTTACTCTATTTATTTGTTTATTCATGGAAGTCTATGCTATTTCCCTTAATCAGTGCTATTCTTTGATTCTTTGAATCCCTGATTTCCTGTGTTGATACTCGTATGCCTATTTCTGGTTATTTCCCTATTTTTCACGACTTTTAAATTACTGCTTGCCTTATTTATGATTGATTGTGTTATTTATTGATTCTTACCACTGCTTCCTTAATTAAACCCCTATGTATCTATCCCTAATTACTTATTCTGTACCTACAGTGTTTGAATTCTTTCCTTAATTGTTATACTACAGCTATGTGATTTCTTTCCTGAACTTGTTTCCTGTCTTTACCGTTTGAAATGACTCCCTTAATTAAGGAAAGACTTGGACTAATTTTATTTTAATTGATTCTGAGTTCTTCAATTACTGAACTAATTGATTCTTGCCTTATTTACATAACTTTCAAACTATTATATATACTCTCTACTCTTTTCATTCAACACACGAACACATTTAGTTCAAAAGCTCACACACTTAAACTTTTCTGCTCTTATTACTTGCCACTGTTACCGAAATTAGCCGGCTGTAAGCCAAGACTAATTATTGCACTCTATTGCTCTTCACTTTTTGTATACTCTCCTTAAATGGTATGTTTTGATTTCAATCCAGTTCCAAACATTATGTGTTTTCTTGCTGCTTTAATTTACTAGTTACCAATCTATTCCTGTCTATTATCTGACTTTTCAATATGTAATTAGCCTGTTTGGATCACTGTTAGTTCTGTCCTAATTAAATTTGTGATCAGCATGTTATGAACTTGTCCATTCCTTGGTAGTATGTACTAAATTGGCTTTACTCTATTTGTATATGTTTGAATGATTATTTGTTTGTTACTTGGTTTCTGGTATGCACCTGTTTTTGCAAAACTGATTTGTTATCCTAGGTTGTTCTGATTCTATGATTAACTCTACTCAATTCTGTTTAGTACCTCTATGTCCCCACTGCTTGTCTTGAAATTCAATCCTATACTATGTTATCTCCCAATCCCATGAAACCCCTAAGTTGTTTTGATTCTATGCTTAACTCTGCCAACTATGTCCTCACTGTTTGTTATTCAATCATGTACTATGCTAGTATTATCAGTTATCTCCAAATCTTATACGCCCCTAATTCTATGTTTAACCTCGTCTGGTCCAACTATGTTTTGATTAGCTACTCTAAAATCCCTGCCCTGCTGCCTGTATTGTTAACTTTTCCTGAATTCCAAAGATCTCTGTACTTCAGTTGTTATATGTTCACTATGTGCATTATATGTCCCCAAATCCCAATTCCCCTTGTATGAATCATGAACCTGTTTGTTCTGAGTTGTTTCCTGTCTGTTTGATTCCTCAAGTGTTTATACGATTCTTGTCAAAACTATTTTACTACTAAGCAACTCCTATATTTTTATAAGAATTTTTTACTTAATTGAGTCCTTTTTCAATACTGTTTTTATACCAAAAGTCTTTCAAAACTATGTCAAGCACTCTCACTCTACTCTTAGGTCCTTAGGTTCTTCCCCTCCAATGTGTGACTGCCTTGGGATCCCTGTGAGATCCCTTTGAACTCTAACACACTAGGGATGACCCTTCCACACTGCACTTACTCAGTTCTGGTTGTGAAACTCTGGGTGTGAGCACTGCCCGGGATCCTTGAGGTCATTAGGGAACTCTGATACACCCGGACATGAGACTAGCTATAAACTTGGGCATTTGAGGTTATGGAAGATTTGGTATCTTTAGGATACACTTGGGCCTTCTTCAAGCTCCCTATAGTTTGACTTTTTTTTTTACCTATTCATGTAATTTATTCAGCTGGTTTGTAACAATTATTGTAAACAAATATTGGGGATGGCTAGTGAAATGGGAAGGGTAGCTATATAGTTCTATCAATGTCATTGGGTAGAAAGCATGTTTTAGGCTTTACATTATCTATATTTGCATTAGAATCCATGTTTTAGGATCAACATATTCACCCAAATCATGCCAAACATGCATTAGACATCATGTTACTAGGATTTCATATCTATTGTTTCAGCAACTCATCTACCACTAATCCATGTTTATGTTTACCACTTAGAGATCCTTCTCCTAGGATAATAAACATAAAAACTGTTGCTCATGTGTGCACTCAGAAATCATGCTTTAACGATTCTGTAACTCTTATGTGCATTTAGAAATCATGCCTTAGGAATTCTGTGCATTTTGAGATTATGTCTTAACAATTCAACCATTTGTATGTGCATATTAAATACCATGCTCTAGGACACTGTTCACATTTGTTTAAGACACATAGTTTAACTTCTGATTCATGAAAAGGTGTAAAATAATCTCACCTTGTGATGTGTTCTGGGTAAAACTGGTAACAATCTCTGCATTCTCAGATTCGTATCGCCTAGAACATCATGCTTTTAGGTAAAAACAATTTCTGAACTGCCTAATAACTCTGTTAATTGTTGTTATGCACAATTCCACGCCTAGGCAAGCCTTAGGTAATCAATCTCTATAAAACTGAAAATTGTTCGATTGTGTTTGCTGCTTAAAGAATCACAGGTTTGAAAATCAGTAGACAACTTATTAGGACACCATTGTTGAGTTTGTAAAAAAACAGTGTCATGTATTTCTGTGCTTTAACCTTCACTTAGATATCCTGCTTATGAATTTGTCTAATAAGCTGCCGCTTGTTTGTGTTTGAGACGTGCTGTAATGTGCATTATATGCGGAGGTAAATCTGAGCCTCATGACTGCTTTCCTACATTTATTCGATTAGTCCTACTTGTTCTTGCCTGTCGCCTAGAATTTTATCCTTTTAAAACCTTAGGGGTTTGTCTAGGACTACCTATATCTAGGGGTCCTAAATTCCTCCAGGACAACAAGGAAAGGACTAGTAACAGCACGCTTAGAGCTCGTTAAATAAAATTCGCTTAATAACCACTAATGGGTGGGATAATGGGTAGAAAAGGATATGATGACCAGTGCGCTAATACCACGTGTAGTCCCTCACTGAGGAGTGATTACCGGGCATATTGCATTGATGTGATCCTATAGGATAAACAACTTAGGACCTCCCCTATCCTTTACATATGTGTGCTTAGACTGCTAATCTGTCAAACCTTTATTTGTTTACACATGTGACCTTAGACGGCCTATTTGCTACTTAAATGAATTCACAAAGTATGTTTGCCCAGGAACCACAGTTGTGGACTTTGAGGGGTGCCTAACACCTTCCTCTTGAAGTAATTTCAAGCCCTTACCCAATCTCTAGTTATGCAACTTATATTATAAGTGACCCTTAGTAGGTGCCCTAACTCACCTTAATTCGTTAGTTGGTGACTCTTCAAATCCTTCACACCCCTTATCCCAAAAGGAAATGAGTTGTCCCAATAATGTCAAATACCCTGACCGATCCGAAAGGAGAGGAAAAAGGGGGGCGCGACACGGGGCTGATATCGGTCTCTGTTCGACCGAGGTTCCCTGTCAATATCTCTCTATTTTCTGCCTACGGTCCTGTTCGTATATATGGAACCGGATGGAGTTCCCAATTGGTCATCCTCGACTCTGATCTTTGACTGGTACTAATTATGTACATCGGCCCAGGTTACCGCTGGATATTCAATCAAGTTCTGCTTCAGTTGATGTGACGTTGAACTCCGTTCATTCAACCCCTGAGTAAAAGCTTGAACAGCCCAATCATCCGTGACCGGTGACAACTCCATGCGTTCCATTTGGAACCAAGACATGAACTCCCTAAGCATTTCATTATCCTTCTGTTTTACTTTGAAAATGTCGGATTTCCTTGTCGCAACCTTTATTGCCCCGGCATGTTGCTGTCACGACCCAAATCCTAATTTAGGTCGCGATGGCGCCCAACAACGGGGTTAGGCAAGCCAATATGAATTATACTAGGTGTTACCCTTCCCATTTGATTAGACAACTCAATATTTACCAGTTTAAGACAATTAAACATGATGATAGCTTGATATGAAAATAAAATCATAACAATACATGGCCAAAAAAAAGCATATGTACGAATATACAACCCAAAACCCAAAATATGCACTATGTGTGTGCCAGGAACTAGTGTCATGAGTGTCACGGGCAACTAACGGAAAATACAATATATATATATATATATATATATATATATATATATATATATATATATATACAAATCCACAGTCTAGATGAAATAGACGGGGAAAGTAACAAAGGAACTCCAGGGTGCTGCTAGGAGGTCGCCAGGAAGAGCAGCTCACCGTGAAGTCTAATCACACAAATCAGTATCCAGCACCGGCCTGATAATCAGATGTACCAGCCACCGGACATGTACAATCAAGTACAAAAGAAGAAGTGCAGCATGAGTACATAAATAAATATGTACCCAGTGAGTATCCCGTCTAAACTCGAAGGAGTAGTGACGAGAGGTCGACTAGATACTCACTAAGGTCCAGCAATATAATATAAAAAGAGATATGGCTAAAGCAGTAGGCATGTGAAGCAAAAATCAACAAGTACATAGGCAAATAATGTAATCCAGGTAACAAGTGAAAATGAACTGCAAACACAATACCTGTCAATCCCACTATAAGTGACTCAGACTCAAGTGATAAAACAATACTGAAACAAGACAGCCGACCGGAGTCATAAGGGTGGTCATAAGGACTAAGGTCATAAGCTACCCATGATCGCGAATCGTACCTGCGACTTATGTTCTGACTCGAAAATGATAAGCTCCCCACGATTGTGAATCTTACCTGCGACTCGTGTGCTGACTCGATAATGATAAGCTCCCCATGGACGCGAATCTTACCTGTGACTCGTGTGCTGACTCGATAATGATAAGCTACCCACGATCGCGAATCTTACCTGCGACTCATGTGCTGACTAGATAATGATAAATGCATATTCATATATATAGGTTTATGTGTGTACCGACTCAACGGTGAACCCAACAGGACCGTGCCAATACCACTATAGCCAACTGGGATTGAATTCATAATATTACACCTTTCCATGTCATCTCAACAACAATCACAACTTACATTACATACAAAGTACAAATAAGGCACATAAAGGCATGCTCGTGAGTCCTAAAGCTACCCGACATAGCAATATAGTCGCCACGTAGGGACTCTCATCACTTGGTACGTACGCGGCCCCCACAACATGTATACTTAACAAATAAGTAACCTTATGGGGACATTTCCCCCTTATGAGGTTGGAAAGGAGACTTACCTCGTGACGAAATCACCCCTCGGATCAAGGATGCGCCCGAATCTCCGAAATCTACCCTCGACGACTCGCAACTAGCCAAATATAGCGTAATTGAATCAATTTGAGTTCAAAGAAGAAGAATTAACCAATAAACCCAAAATTAGGCATTCTTGAAAGATTTTGGAATTTCGACCCCGGGCCCACACGTTCGGATTTCGAGAATTTTTGAAGGAATTACTTACCCGAAGCCTATGGATCATAATTATGTGATTTATACTTGAATTCATAACAAGAATTGAATAGTTCACCAAATTCCCAAAAAACCCATTTACTACTCAAAAACCTAGATTTTTCTATGATTTAGTAGTTAATTCCCTTGAAAATTTCATGAATTAAACTAGACAAACAGAGTGAAATTACTCACCTTTGGTGGACTTGGTCGTGGGCAGGTTTTCCCCAAGCTTGAGAGCTCTTTAGTGGAGGTTGGAATGAGTATAAATAGAGAAAACCTGAGTTTTTGACATTTAAAAACAGGCTGCCTACAGGGGTTTTCGCACATGCGACCCTGGGACCGCACCTGCGAGGAAATGGCCGCACCTGCTGAAAAGGGCCGGGGGAGCTAGGTTCGCACCTGCGGAGTTGGGTGCCGCACCTGCGATCTCGCTCCTGCGGAAAATGGTTCGCACCTACGGAAGTTGTGCACCTGCTAGGCTGGGATCGCAGGGGCGGTCCCGCACTTGCGGCTGGGCAACCGCACCTGCGGTCACTCCAGCTATAGCTGCACCAACAGTGTTTTTAGCTGGTGTTTGGCCTCTCGCGGGGTCTGGGAGGCACCTGGGCCCACCCGAGCCCCTGTCCAAAAATACCAACAAGTCCCAAATCATTATACGGACTTGCTCGAGCCCACGGAACACTCAAAACAATGCAAAAACTCAAAATCACATCCCAAAACCTCTGAATTCATAACTTTAAGACTTTCAAACTCTAGATTTCCATAACGATGCGCCGAAACGACCTATATAACTCAGAATGACTTCAAATTTTGAGGACAAGTCATAAATGACCATACGGAACTCTTCCCGATCCCGAAATTCTGTTCGAACCTCGATAGCATAAAATCACGTTCCAATCCAAATTTCAAACTTAAGGAAATCGTGATTTCCATTTCGGGCGCCGAAATGCTCCTGGGTCATCGAAAACCCGAGCTGAGCATACGCACAAATCCGAAATCATCATACAAAGCTACTGGAGCTGTCAGAACTCGATTCCGAGGTCATTTGCTCAAAATGTTGACCGAAGTCAAACTTGGCCAACCTTAAGGAACCAAGTGTTCCTAAATCACTCAAACCAGTCCCGAATCCTGAACCACCCGGCCCCGCAAGTCATAAAGCATGAATAGATGCTATGAAAGGTTTCATTTAAGGGAACAAGATCCTAATACGCAAAATGACCGTTCGGGTCGTTACAGTTGCCTTTACGAAAGAATCAACAAGCATGTCGAATGAGTCGATGGAATTTGGCGGTAGATTATGGTACCAAATCATTGCTCCCTTCGATAGAGTTTCTCCAAACTTCTTCAATAGGACACACTCGATCTCATCATCTTCCAAATTATTTCCTTTGATGGCGCATGTATAGGAGGTGACATGCTCGTTGGGATCAGTGGTCCCCTTGTACTTAGGGTTTTCTGGCATACGAAATTCTTTGGAATGGTCTTCGGAGCCGCACTTGGAAGGAATGACTTCTGTACAAACTTCTTTGAATTAATCCCTTTCAAAATTAGCAGTTCCCCCAGTATCTGATCAACCCGGGAGTTGTACGTTTCCACTTTCTTATCATTTGCCTCAATTTCTTCTCTCCCGATTTAATTCGTTTGCTGAGCTCCTCGATCATCTTCATTATTGCGGGGTCAGTCCCCGATTTACTAGCATTCGATCTTTCTGGCACTAGCTCGGCTCTGCGGGCGACTTCCTGTTCAATCCCACTCAGCGTTCGATGTTGATTTTGTAGGTGTGGAATAGCGGCTTGTTGAGCCTGTAGAATCTCGAATATCACTTAGAGGCTAAATCCTAAATCTCCTCCTCCCTATGTACCTCAGCCACCAGATCGACCTTCTCTGGGTACACTCCCTTCGGGGCCCGTGCCCAAATTCGCATTTAGAGGGATATGCGAACTGACGTCGATTGGATTGGAAATCGGTGCTCCCTCGAGATTAGCTTGTGGTACCTCAACCCTTGGAGAAACTACATTTTCGTTTTTCCCGTAAAAATTCGAGGCCATTATCACCATGTGTGGATGTTGTTTCTGAGTTATACATATTTTATCCTGAAAACAAAAATACTTGACAAAAACAAGCGTAAAGTAGTGTGTGTTATCATAATCAGTATTGAATAATCACTATTATCCTTAGCTGCATGGTGGGCGCCAAACTGTACCCTAAAATTTGGATAACAATTAAACTTATATTGTGGTTTTAAGGATATGTGATTTTACTCACTACCAATTGATAATTATGAAAATAAATAACAGAATTAAACTATGAATAAATCAAACCAGTTTTCAGATAGGGCTTCAGCCTCGAGTCAAGATACCCTCGAACTGATAAGTGCAAGAACCGTAAAGATGAAATAAACCGACAAATAATAACACAAGTAAGAAAGAAAGAATTGTATTGCTTTTGCCTCAGTGAACAATGATGACTACAAATGATTAGAACTCCTCTTTATATAGTAGAGGAATTCTACTTATGGTATAACTCTAATTACATAAGTAAATCGTATATTCAGCTAATTAACCGCTTCTGAGTTGATCCGTTCCGAGATTCACGCCATGATCTTCGACCAATCACGAATATCTCGATCTTCTGTTATTAAGCTATCCCCAATGTTACTCAGAGTCTATCTCCCTTTGTTTTGATTGATACCGATCTTGATCTCAAAAGAGACTTCGATCTCAAACTGAATGCCTCGGCTATTCGATGCAACATCCCAGTTTCGATCAAATAGTAAAATCTAGTTGCCCCAATTTCTACCGTGTACAATATGCATGCAAAAGCCTTTTGAAACATAGTCATTTTAAATAATAAAATCCACGCACGAAACTTAACCTTTAAAATGTTTTTTTCCATTAAACAAAAGACATAAAAGTAATTATTCATTCATGCATGCCATATGAGTGACCACAACTTACAACCAAAAGAATAAGCTACTATTGTCTCTGGGATCTTGATGATAGAGAATGAAAATAGTCAATAGTGATAGACCCCAGTGACTTCAAAAGTATAAAATAAATGTTATTCCATGATAGTAAGACTGGGGCCTCTCCAAAAGTATCAGTTGGAGATGTAGAGTTGTCCTATATGCGATGCTAGCACTACTTAGGACCGGTGCCTGAACACAAAAATAAAAATTTGGCCAACTGGACTAAGCTCCACATGTCTATTATGAATCATGAATCATTTCTCCAAAAAGTAGTACAAGAGAGGAAATAAAGATCGGGAGACATGTAAAATATTGATATAGCAAGGAAGCATTTATATCAATTTGCAGCTTGAACAAAAAAGTGAAATAATAAGGTAAAAATATATTTTAAACTCATTTCCTTAAATTTAACGGGTAGAATTATGCCAACGGCGATGTAATAGTAACAACACTAACTGTTCAGCTTAGCCACAAATAATGGACCTTATTTGTTTGTACTGCTTTTTGTAGTACTCTGCGAGTCAAGTTAAACTCATTACATTTAATAATAATCAATTTTCCCCAAAATAAGTGACTTTATCCCACAAACCTCGCTTAGCCTTGAAATATTTTCTATACTGGTAGGTGTAGTTTCATGTTAACGAATTTAAGACTCGAAAAAATCTCGGTGGTCTCCACTAGTAACTTCCAAAATATTTGTATTTTCTAAAACAAATTCATAACCTAAAGCCTCAAATAAATCTACTTTAAATTAAATCACAGTATTCATAACTGATTCCACCATTTGTATAAAACTCAAATCAAAATATTTCTTGTAACGACCCAGCCGGTCGTTTTGTGTGTTGGGANGAACACTTGGTTCCTGAAGGCTAGCCTATTTGGCTGATTTTGGTTCCGAGCAGCATTTTGAGCAAACGACCTCGAAATCGAAATCTAACAGCTTCAGCAGCTCCGGATGATGATTTCGGACTTTGGAGTGTGTTCGCCTCGGGTTTCTGATGACCCGGGAGTATTTCGGCACCTGAATTGGAATTCAGGATTTCATGTGATTTGAAATTCAGCCTGGAATTGGACCTCGTTATATCATGGTCCGAATGGAATTCCAGATCTGGAAATAGCTTCGTACAGTCATTTATGACTTGTCCGCAAAATTTGGGGTCATTCCGAGCAG
>ML293690.1:0-11812 GCA_005239495.1 Nicotiana undulata | reverse complement strand
AAAGCACGAAGGGTGATGTCGTGCCATGATATTTGATTTCATTGTATTGTGAGGAAGAGAGTAAAAGCACGAAGGGTGATGTCGTGCCATTGTTTATTTTTCTGATACTTATATTGTTTCGTTGTCGATTATGTTGGATTGTTTCTCTGGATCACTTCTACCTGTCGATGTGACTGCTTTATTTCACTTGTCCCCCCTTTACTGCTCCCGTATCCCCTACTTGCCGGTTTATCTCCTGCCTTGTGTTATTTCCTGTTACCTGCTGTAGAATAGGACAGGTTATCGTTAATGTCAAGTCTAGCCTCGTCACTACTTCGGCCGAGGTTAGGCTTGGCACTTACTCAGTACATGGGGTCGGTTGTACTGATGCTACACTGCACTTCTTAATGTTGTGCAGATCCCGCATCCGGACCCAGTGGACCGCATTGAGGGAGTCGCTTTCAATCCACCCAGAGATTCAAGGTATACCCGCTGGCGTTCGTGGGCCTTGGTGTCTCTTCTACATTTGGATTTCCTCATTGTCTTGCCTTTTCCTTCTAGCCCAAAGACAATTATGTATTTCTTTCAGACTTTGTATTTAGCACTCAGTTAGTTAGTTCGTGAGGTTGTGACACCCCGGTTTTGGGATATTTGCGATGTTGTTACCGTTATCATTTCATTATTCGTTTTGGGAATATTATTACTTTTCTACTGTAAAAACTTTTGAAGTGATTTGGAAATGTTCGGTAAAAGCTGAAAGTTAAGGGAATTGAGACATTCCAGTAGAGGTTGGAAGGTTAATTGGTTTTATTACTGTTATATTGTTTTTATAAATGTCAAAGTGTTGTGTACGTTGGCTTGTCTAGCGGGTTCAATGTTAGACGCAGTCACGGTCTGAAAGGTGGGATTTCGGGTCGTGACATTTTTGTATCCGTTACCTGACCTGCCTGTTTGACACCCCTAACAATAGAGCTGTCAAAGCGGGCAACCTCTTGGGCTTTTAAATTTGGTGGGCTAGGATGGGTCGGTCCGCCATATTAATGGGCCTTCAAATGGCCAGGCCAACCCAGCCCTAAGAGGACCGCGCTCAATTTTTTTTTTAGAAAAAAGAAATTTTCTTAAATTATTAAATATTTTTTCGTGACATAATCGATTAATCTTGTAAACAACTTTTGTTTGCTTAGGGCGTACAAAAAGCATGATATTTGATGAGTAATCTCGTAATTGAAATGCAAATTTTTTATATCTCTAGCTCTTCTTTTTTAAAGTTACAAGAATATTTTTTTAATACTTTTTTTTCATTTTCCTCAGATTCAGGGATTGCTTCAATAAATTTATATATTGAGATTTTTTAATTTAGGATTAACATCATTTGCTAATTTCTTCATTATAGTCCATAAAATTTTTAAAATTCCTGAAATTTACTAGTGGCCAAATTTATTTTATTTTGTGCATTTAAATTTGATCTTTTTCTATACTGAAGAACGGTTTAAATATTAATAATATATTAAAGTAATCCAAACTGATCATTGGCCACTTAAAGTAATATTTTCTTTGAAAATAGATTATTATTGGCCACCTAAAAATTTTCTAGTTCGTTATTAATTAAAAGAAAGAAAAACTAATTTTGTCATATTACATGCATGTCAAAAATCTGAATTCGAGATTATATGGTAGGGTAAATGGTAAAAACTGCACGAGCGCCCTATTTGGTCGCTCCCATTTAACCTATACCCACTTTCTTAAAATTTTTTAACTTGTACACACTATTTAAACAACTTCGGGCATCTTTCTCCTCCTTCATTTTCTGAATGCTGAAGATTGAGATATTGTTATGCGTTTTAGCCTGATGATTCATATATATCTCTGCTTGGCTCATTATGTTCAGTTTGGTCTTATTCACAATAATTTAATCTCTTAGATATTTTAGCTTTACATGCACATTGGTTTTTTGTTCTAATTTATCTGTAGTAACTTGTTTTCATGTCGAAAATATTTTTCATTCTTTAATCTTTGAAATGAACAACTCTAAGAATGCTGAAGTTCAGCATCTATAAACACAAACTTCAGCTCCTAGAATGCTGAAGTTTAGCAAATACAAAATAAACTTCAGCCCTGAAGTTCATCACAAACAAAACAAAGCTTCAGCTAAAACATGCTGAAGTTCAGCAAATACAGAATAAAGCTTCAGCTACTAGAATGCTGAAGTTCAGCAATTACAAACAAAAATTTCAGCCAACACATGATGTTGTTTTACTGAACTGAAGTTTGCCATTTGCACTATGAACTAAAGTTTGCGTGATTGCCTTTGCTAGCCAGGCCAAACTTCATGCAAAAGTATCAGAAGTTTTGCTACACTTCAGGAATTTTTTTTTGCTACTTCAAGCCCGTATGCCTGAAGTCACGCGAAAAGTGGGTACGCTTGCATTTTTTTCTCAAAAACGGGTATAAGTTAAAACGTGACCCAAAAAGCGAGTATAGATGCGAATGCCTCGGGTAAATGAGCAATCTAGGGTTGGTAACGAAGATTATAGTTAATAGATTTTTGTTTTTACTTTTTAAAATATTAAATATTTAATAGTTAATTAATTTATATTTAATTAATATTGGTCCACGGGCTGGCCCAGGCCCAGCCTCGATCAAGCCTCATGGGTCATCGAGCTGACGTGGGCCGGCTTATAAGCCTCAGTTTTAAATAAGCTTAAAAAATCCTAGTCCGACTTTACCCAAGTAGCGGATTGGATTGAACTGGCCTCACCGGTCAAACCCATTTTGACGGCTCTACCTAGCAATAATAAGAAGGGGCACTATTTCTTGGAGAAAGGTTGGGCAGGAGGGGGGTGAAAATCATTTACCCTCCCCAACTTTGTGTTAAAAATCAAACTCCCCCCTCAACTTTGAACAATAATCGTTCTCCCCCCTTTATCCTACACAATACCTTTTTTGCCCTTGAATTTTTAATTTCCTCCTCAATTCAATACTTTTTTATTATATAATTTTTTTAATGGTTTTAGTTATAACTTAACTTATGTAATATCTATTATAAATTGTAATTTGATTTCATTAAAATTATAAGTAGAATAAGTAATCAGAGTCAATTAAAATTACTTTATCTTTGTGATTGTTATTTTAATGTAATGCATATTAAATATATATTTAAGTTATATTTTTTTACCGACAGAGCTAGAAATTCATATAAGAGAATTGAAAATTTTAATTCATATATTTAATTAACTCTATTCTCTTAGCTCACAAATTTTAATTTTTTAGCTGACAAGTTCAATCCGAGTTTTTCATATAAGAGAATTGAAAAACACCCCAAGTTATCTTAGCTCACAAGTTCAATCCGAAATAAAATAAAATTTTGAGTATTTTTCAATCCTCTTATATGAATTTCTAGCTCTGTCGGTAAAAAACTATAACTTAAATATATATTTAATATGCATTACATTAAAATAACAATCATAAAGATAAAGTAATTTTAATTGATTCTGATTACTTATTCTACTTATAATTTTAATAAAATTAAATTACAATTTATAGTAGATATTACATAATTTAAGTTATAGCTAAAACTATAAAAAAATCATATAATAAAAAAGTATTGAATTGAGGAGGAAATTGTAAATTCAAGGGCAAAAAAGATATTGTGTAGGATAAAAGGGGAAGTACGATTATTGTTCAAAATTGAGAGGGGAATTTGATTTTTAACACAAAATTGAGAAGGGTAAATGATTTTAACCCGTAGGAGAGAGACAGAAAGAAGAACTGAAGGCAGTCTCCTAATAATTGAGAGGTTTGGTCAACATTTTTCAAACTAGGAATACGGGCGGATTGTCAAAATCAATCAACTTGCTATAACAAGACCCAAAAGCATAATCATCAAACAATCTGTCAAAATTCATAACTCAATTCTTCTCCAAATTGTCTTCTTATTATTCTCCCTACCTAAAATCACCTACTCTATCTAAAATTCGTCTTTTCCGTGGGAATCATTGGTCAGTTTGTTGATAAAACAGTTGAGTTGAAATCCATTAAAATCAATGCGAACGTGGCTCGACGAATTTTGATGGCTTAAAGTCAAACCTTAAGAAAAAGTTTAAATTTAATTAATAAAATTTAATATTTTTATTTATTTATTTTCTATTTCATTTTGTAAAAATAATGTACGGACCATCTTGTACGTATTTTGACTATGCACTCAGTTACCTACCAGCATGCACTATTAAGATAAATATTTTCGTTAGTTCTCATAATCTAATAATCTCAGTTTTAAATAATTTTATGCATTCATACACCACTTAAAAGAAATAATCAACTACATATTACAATAGACTTTACTTTTATTTTTTATTATCAGTACCGTCATCAAATTATTTGTTTTCACATATTATATATTTATAGTGAAATTCTTATATTTATCTAAGTAATCTTTTTTTTCTGAATAACCTCCATCACATTCCAATTAGCATAAATATAATATTGTTTATAATATATATATATATATATATATATATATATATATATATATATATATATATATATATATATATAATACTACACCAACTTGTCAGTTTCCTTTTGAAAATTATTAGGAGAACATATTTACTTTTTCACAATTGGGTCTCTTCAGTATCCATGAGTTGCCAAATACCGTGTTTCAACAAGTTCTAGATTAGATAGAATCAAAACGCAACCTATTCACTTGCATAAGCATATAGCAAATTGATAGAAAATTTATTTTGGACGTTTGTGCCAGTTGTTTCTTGTTTTGGCTTCTCTCTTCCAACTAGAAGACAACGACGTCAACAACAACAATCCAGTAGAATTCTATTAACGGAGTCTGGGAAAGATAGAATATACGTAGATTTTACCTCTACCTGAAGAGATAGAGAAAACTGCTTATGGGAGACCCTCGGCTCAGATCTTCCAACTAGAAGACAAAATAAAATATTCCACAAAAACTAAAAACTTCTCAACATTCAACTTATTTAGCATTACATTATCAAGTTGAGACTAGTTGCAATAACTCAACATAAGGAACTGCCCTTTAGCCTAGAAGGGCCGGCTGACCAGGTTAGGTGAGTAGTTTTTCATATGGGAAATTTGGAATCGGTTTCCCTTACCAGCAGCTTTCTCAGTTAGAGTTCACCGTACCAAACTTGCTTAGTGTGGTTTATCTCTTGTGTAGTTTGCGAACTATTGCACAATGGATATGTTTCCCCACCCACCCGAAGAACAGCGACCGCGGGTTTACCTGGAAAATTTCCAAAAAAATTGCCCTTTAGCTACTTGAAAAGCAAATTTCCTAGTCATACCACTACCAGCACATTCTCATCTGTAATTTCTTGTATTTTGTATCTGCCCTATTTTAGTCCTTTCCTCAAAAGAGCTGGCATTCCCACCATCCAAATCCATCTTAAAGAATGGCATTTTTATGCACAATCACACATTTAAATGACAACAATCTCCAGCTGCCACATATTCTCAACAATATTTGATCTAATGCTGGAATGTTATAAAAAGTCGTGACAAGAACCACAATCTTATTTGGAATCTTATCTTACACTCTCTACACACGTATACATACAACAACAATAACAACAAGTAACTCTGTTTAATTCCACGTGTGAGATCTGAAAAAGATAACGTGTGCACATACCTTACCCCAGGGGCGAAGCCACATTTATAAAGGGTGGTCCACTGACCACCCTTCACCGAAATATTACGAAAAATTACACTGTGTATATAGGTAAAATATTTGATTTTAGATGTATAAAATATATATTAAACACCCTTTGTCGGAAATGTTTTTAGTTCTTTCAAAACTGAACACCCTTGGAAACATTTCTGTCTTCGCCACTGCTTACCCCTATCTAGTATAAGAAAACAGTTTGACATAAAGGAACAATCGGCGAAAATTTCAGAATTTTTTTCATAAAGCACTATTGTTTAGTATTTATTAGCCATCTACAGATACCATTTGCTATATTACGGCATGTAGATACGTTTTCAGTTGTTATAACATGTATTTGATGTATTTAGACTACTGTATTTATGAATACAATAGGAAAAATAGGCGTGAATCATGAAAGTCCAGCTAATCAGTTGTTATATTCAACTGTATTCAAGAGCTGTATTCTTGAATACAATAACGTATATTCCTTAAAAAATGGACCTTTCAACTGTTTTAAAACGAAAAGGAAATCAATTTAGCAGATAGTCTCCTAATATAACTCAACTAACATAATTATATCACCCATAATATGTATTTCTCCCTTCGAAAATCTCAATCCGAAAAGTAAAGAGAAAACACCAATTTGTGAATTTTCAATTCTCCTTTCTTTCTTTTCTGTTCCTTTGTTACAGTTCGTACAAAATAATTTTCAACCACGAAAAATCGAGAATTATACAGTTGTATGCAGAAATACAGTATAATTCGATTTTGCATATGGCAAGTTTAACAGTTTTATTGCGTCATTCTGAAAAGTGGAACAATGTGAGTAACTACGTCGATTATTCGATTGAGGGAATACTGATAAAAGAGTATGAGTCGTATAATGATTTGGTTGCGTCAATTTCTAAGCAACTGGACATAGATTTGAGCTCAAAGACCATTAAAATCCAATACAAAGTAGAAGAAAATAGCACACCAATGGAAATACACAATGATATGGGTTACAGGGTGTATGCAGAGTTAAAAAAAGAGAACAGAGAATTCGGGATGTATCCTTTGTGCATAACAACAATTGACAAAGAAGTTTTAGCCGGAGGTAGTTTAATTCAAGGGGACATTGTCCAAATAGACGAAGCAGTTCAAAGTTATAATTTCGATACAGATGAGACACTTGCTCTTGATGTTGTCAATTCAGGCGAACCAATTGGGGTGTTCGAAATGGACAAAGATTTGATAATTTCAAAAACTAATCAAAGAGAGGTTCTGGCTGGACAAGTATATAAGGATAAAGCTACGTTGAAAGAGGTGATGGAGCATTACGCTATATCTAAAAGGTTTCAATTCTGAGTTGATATGTCTGATGCTACCAGGTTTGACTGTTCTTAATTATTCATTATTTTTTTTTTGTATATTGTATTCATGGTAGGAGTTGTAAATCGTATGCAGATGTATTTAGGTGTATTTATGAATTTTACTTGACCTTCACTGTTGTGCGTTTTCTATTTTTTATGTATTAACAATACATGTATTCTTGTGGAGTATTACGCTGGTACATAATATTTGTATGTAAATTCAAATTGTATGTAGATGTATTTAGGTGTATTTGTTAATTGTTTACTGACCTTCATTGCTGTGCTTTTTTTTATGTATTAATAATACATGTATTCTTGTGGAGCATTACGTTAGTACAGAAGATTTGTATGTAAAAATCAAATTGTATGTAGATGTATTTAGGTATATTTGTTAATTTGTTACTGACCTTCACTGCTTTGCTTGTTTTTTTATGTATTAATAATACATGTATCCTTGTGGAGCATTACGCTAGTACGTAAGAGTTGTATGCAAATTCAAGTTGTATGTAGATGTATTTAGGTGTATTTGTGAATTTTTAATTGACCTTCACTATTGTGCTTTTTATTTATTTTTATGTATTAATAATACATGTATTGTTGTGCATTACATTGGCTCTAACTATTTTTTATTAATTGTATTAGTTGTATTTAAGTGTATACTTATAAGTATATGCGTATTCAGACATGTTTAAATGTATCTAAATACATCTACATACAACTTGAATTACATACAATTCTTTGCAGCTATGCAGTATTATGTATGTCAAAAGATTGTGAATGGAGGTTTAAGGCTTCCAGCATTAACAAATCACAATTATTCAAAGTGAGAGAGTTCAATGATAAGCATACATGTCTGTTGAAGGATAAGGTATATGAGCAACGTCAAGCAAGTATCAGTCTTATCGGTGGTATGATTAGTTCCAAGCTTACTAATCATAAGAGAAAATACACTCCAAAGGATATAATTGATGATGTGAAATCAAATTTTGGTGTAGATGTTAGTTACATGTTGGCGTGACGGGCTAAAGAAAAGGCAATGAATTTTTTGAAGGGTGAACCGGCTGATTTATACAATAAATTACCAGGATACTTGTATACAATGGACATGACATATCATGGTTTGCATATTAGAATGGTAAAATCCCCACAAAATGAGTTCAAGTATGTGTATATATCCTTGTACGCCTTTATAAAGGGGTTTGATCAAAGTAGACCCATTGTAGTTGTGGATGAAAGTCACTTAAATCGTATTACACTGGGACTTTCGTCTCGGCCAGCACGTTGGATGGTGCAGGTGAGTATGCTGATTATAATAAAGTATCATAATATTATTGCATATTAAATATTGAAATACATATTTATAATATGTATGCAATTTTCTTTGCAGGTCATATACTTCCACTAGCATATGGTGTTATTGATTCAGAGAACAATGCTGCTTGGACATGGTTCTTTGAGCAATTCAGGGAAGCATATGGTGAGAGGGAAAGCATGTGCAGCGTTTCAGATAGGAACGAAAGTATCATCAAGTTTGTATCAAGAGTGTATCCAATTGTACCACATTTTGCTTGTATATGGCATCTTTGGAACAACGTATATAAGAAATTCAAAAGAGTCATTCAAAGTTGAGCGAGATATACTTCTCGATGGCAAAAACATACACACAGGCTGAGTTTGACAGTCTAATGGAGAAGGTAGATATTAGGGTGAAGGAATACTTGGAGTTAGCTGGATACGAAAAGTGGGCTAGGCTGTATGCACCTGTTAACAGGGGATGAACAATAACGTCAAATATTGCTGAGTCAATCAATGCCGCACTTGTGTCAGCAAAGGAATTGCCAATATACGACTTCCTCAAAGAAGTTAGGAAAATGTTTGGACGTTGGAATTGCAGCAATCGGAAAGAAGCTTCACAGACATACACAACACTTGGAAAAAAATATCAGGAGATGCTTACCTTGAATGAGGCAATGTCTACACGAATGAATGTAAGTTGCCTTTTATTTACGTATCTGTATCCTATATTTAGCCATGGTACAAGGATTTAACTGTATATATTTAAAGGTAGCCATGGACGTTGTATCCTATATTCATTCAAGACTCCTCTTTAATATTCTGCCAGCATTCATATAGTATGTATTCTAATATATTCAATGTATTTGACTGTATATACGTGTATGTCTTTGAAATTTGTATCTATAAATATGTTTGTATTTAATACAGCTGTATTTTAATACAATATATATTGTGATTCTTACAACATAATAAAAGTTTAATACTCTATATTAAAATCATATTTAATTATATATATATATATATATATATATATATATATATATATATATATATATATTGTAATTAATACGTCTATTCTTTGATATATATATGATTTGTATTTTTAAATAATTCAAACTAATAGGTCTATGTTTAAATATAGGTGGTTCCATCGACTGAATATTTGCATACGGTGAACGATGAAGGAAGGCATTACACTGTGTACCTCTTAGAGGGAAAATGCAGTTGTGGGCAGTTCCAAGTCGACGAATTACCGCGCCCACACGCTTGGGCTGTCCTGAAGAGAAAGTTTCTATTGCCAGAAGATTATTGCTTTGACTATTACAAACCATAGTCTGTTGTAATGACATATGAGGTGCCCGTGTATCCTTTGCCGGACCGAAAAGAATGAAATATACCAGCACATATATCCGATGAAGTTGTATTACCACCCAAATGGAAAAGACCTCCTGGAAGACCAAAGAAGAAGCGTGGTAAGCCGTTCATTGAATTGATGCAGAAGAAAAATCAACATTCGTGTAGCATATGTGGGCAGGAAGGACATAATAAGCGTACTTGTAGAAATGCTCCACGCAGAAATTAGTTCACATTCTGACTTGTATTAATGCTATAACGATTTGTCATAGATTCCGGTGACATTTCGAATATATTCTGGATATATTTAGTTGGTGTATTAAATCTGAATACGTAATTAATATACGACTATTATATTACTTCATTATATCTGAATATAGATGAATACAATCACTGAATACATATGATTACACTACAGTTATATACATATGATATGATTGTATTGTAAAAAGATGTAATATTTCAATCAATAGAATTGATGATTTCTTTTGAATACATATTGTATATCAGAGATTGAATATGATTTTTGAATATTAGATACATGTATTCAAATACACCTGAATACATGTTAATACAATCTTAATAAAATCAGTTATATAAATAATACATGTATCCTTAATACACCTGCTGGAAATATGTGAACATAATCTGGTGAAATATATATAAATACAACTTAATGAATATAGATAAATATATCCTATTGATATACAGATGAATACAATTTGTTAAATTATAATATAAATGCAACCGGTCGACCTATTATGAATGCAACAACTTGAATACAGATACCTACAGTGAGTTGAACATAGAGTAATACATTAAGTTGAATACATATGAATACAACATGTTAAATACATATCAATACAACTGTTGTAAACATACAAAAACAACATGTTGAAGGACATATGAATTCAGATGCACAAAAACAGTGAATACATAGGTTGGATACTTGAAATGATTGTACATAACCATTGCTGATACAATGAATAATTTTTTTTTTTTTTTGATAAACTAAACACCATCTTTACCAACACATTGTCCAAAAAAACAAATAGTATTCACAAAAAAATCCCATGAAAAACTACATTCACCTAAGACTACTCTAATATTATCTTAACCGACGTATCAGAATTCGTGATTTGCCTAACAATCTTTGAAGGTGCTTTACTCTCGCTTACGGCATCAGCGTCTTTCTTCCGCATAGCATAGTCCCAAAGGAAGGCACCATATCTTTGCCAGAGTAAATTGATATCAAAGTTTGTTTCAGGAACCAAACCAACGGTGCTCAGAAACTCTGCATATGCCGCGACATGCACCCCACAATCCCTGAAAAATACATTAAAACAGTTAAAAACAATTCATATTAATAGAAAAATGATACAAGGAAGAGGATTAAATACATACATGCTCCCGGATTTTTGTTAAGGCAGATTTGAAATGAAAACAATATCAAAGGGATCAGTTTGTGCCTTGTCACTGCATGCTGAGTGTCACGACCCAAATTCCCACCCTTTGGGCCGTGACTGCGCCTAACGTTGAACCCGCTAGGCCAGCCAACGTATAACTTGCAATAGTAATTTAAAATCATTTAATACTGAACGAAACGATGGTTCGTCACTTTCAACAAATTCCCAACAAAATCCTGTAAGCATTGCTTAATAAAAATAACGAAACTTTAAGAATGCGGAGAATAAAGACATGACAAACATGAAATAACGTAAAACTTCCCACACTAGTAACTCTCAAAACTTTACTGAGCCTTCCAAATCCCTTCAATTGTTTCACAACAGAGAAATAATAATAATATCTTAGAAAAGTTCAAAATGAAATGATAAGACATCTACAACGGACAATCCCAAAACCGGGGTGTCACAATCCCACGGACTAGCTACTGGAATACTAAATACAAGTCTGGAAATGAAAATATAACATTGTCTTGGAAATAAGGAGAAAGACAATGAAGCGGTAAAGGAAAGAAGCATCGGGATCCACGAACGCCAGTGTATACCTCGAAGCTCTGACGTGGACTGAAGGTAACTCCCTCAGAACGATCCACGGGGTCCGGTAGCAGGGTCTGCACAACACAAGGCAATGCAGTGTAGTATCAGTACAACCGACCCCATGTACTGAGTAAGTGCCAAGCCTAACCTCGGTC
>ML293689.1:4546-17016 GCA_005239495.1 Nicotiana undulata | reverse complement strand
CGATAATATCTAGACATAATGGATTTATTAACATCAATAATTACTCAATAAACCAATTCCAAATCCTAATTATACATTTTCTACTATTCTTCCAAAAATACTAAAATTCGACCCCACGGGTCCGCATGCTCGAATCCCGAAAATTCTCGGAGGAATCACTCACCCATAGCCTAAGGATCATTAATATGAAGTTTCTACTTGAATTCATAGCATTTATTGGATAGTTCATCAAATTCCCAAAAATCCCATCTACTACTTAAAACCTAGATTTTTCTAAGATTTAGTAGTTAATCCCCTTGACAATTCATGAATTAAACTAGTAAAAATAGAGTGAAATTACTTACCTCTACTGGAAGTGGGTCGAGGAATGGTTTCTCAAGCTCTTAGGACCCTTCAATGGAGGTTGGAATGGGTGTAAATGAAGGAAACCCGAGTTTTGACACTTAAATACAGGCTGCCTACAGGGGTTTCCGCACCTGCGACCCTGGGACCGCACCTGCGAAGAAATGGCCGCACCTGCGAAAAAGGGCCGGGGGAGCTGGGTTCGCACCTGCGGAGTTGGGGGCCGCACCTGCGGTCCCACACTTGCAGAATCTCCGCACCTGCGGTCCCGCACTTGCGGAATCTCCGCACCTGCACCTGCTGCTGTGCAACCGCACCTGCGGTCACACCAGCAACAGCTGCACCAACAGTTGTTTTATCGGGTTTTTAGCCCCGTTGGGGGTCCGGGAGGCACCTAGGCTCACCCGAACTCCCGTCCAAAAATACCAAAAAGTGCCAAATCATTATACGGACTTTCTCGAGCCCACGGAACACTCAAAACAACGCTAAAACTCAAAATCACACCCGAAAACCCCTAAAACAGTAACTTAAGAAACTTCAAGTTCTTGATTTCTATAAATATGCGCCTGACCAACCTATACGACTCAGAATGACATCAAATTTTGCGGACAAGCCATAAATGACATAATGGAACCATTCCCGGTCTCGGAATCACATTCGGACCTCGATAACATAAAACCACGTTCCAAACCAAATTTCAAATTCTATGAAAATCCTCAAAACTTCATTAACTCTCAATTTCCCATTTTTGATCCGAAACCCGTCAAATCAAGTCCGTTCCTACCAAATTTCACAAATAACTTAAATAACACGTATTGAACCTGTTTCGAGCTCCGGAACCATAATACGGGCCCGGCAACACAGGTTTCACATCGAGGTTCATTTTCATAAGCCTTTATTATTTTCGGAAAATAATTTTCTTTAAAAATTTATTTCTCGGACTTGGGTCCTCGGAATTCGGTTCCGGGCATACGCCCAAGTCCCATATTTTCCTACGAACCCTCGGGGACCGTCAAATCATGGTTTCGGGTTCGTTTATCAAAAATATTGACCAAAGTAAACTTTAATCAATTAATTATTATAAATTCCACTCTTTATCAAGTTTCCACATAAAAGCTTCCTGGCTACGCGCCCGGGCTGCGTACGCACATTGAGGTGAGATTAACGGAGGCTTTCGGGCATCAGAACACAATTTGTTTTACTAAATTTACACAGGATGACCTTTTGGGTCATCACAATCTAGCTTATGATAGCGCTTGGGCTGTAGGAGCCCCTCCGGAGTCTGTAACACACCCCCAGTGAGTGCAGTGATATTATTGAGGGATGGATCTTCCCTGGACATGGATCTTGTCCGAAGTATTTGTATCTGGAGATGGATCTTCTCCATGGGGCTGGATTGTCCTTCCTCAGTACTCAGTGACTTCTGCCAGACGTGTATATATTCTGGGATGGATCTTCCCTGGGCCACGCGAGCCATATACAGTACTGAATGGACGAGTATTTGAGATTGAGAGAACATTGTGCATTTCATACAGTTGATGCATTGGCATGTATAATAGGTTGAGTTATATATGTTTAATTGTTCAGAACTGTACTTATCTTATCACCTTGAGCTTTCTAGTTAGCTGAAAGCATGCCTAAATTTATGTACATTAATTCTGTTATAAATGGTGAGGTTTAGTCCGTCACTACCTCTCAGCCCACAGTTTGGGCTTGTTACTTACTGAATTGGTGTACTCACATTACCCCCTGCAATGTGTGTGCAAATTCATGTATCCCAGGTCACGATAGTGCTAGTTGATCGTTTGCTGCGGATCATCTTCGGAGAGAGCAGGGTAGGTGTTTGGCGATCGCAGACCCGCCTTTCTCCTTCCTTATTTTCCTTTGTATAGTTTGTTAGTTATTTCCCAGACAAGTATTGTGTTGATGTATTTTGGCATAGTTGTAGTATGACTCATGACCTAGTGACACTAGATGTTGGGATTTATTTTTTCGGTATTTTGGGTTTTGTCTTTATCTTTTATTTCAGATTCTCTGATGAAAAAGGTTTATATTTAAACGTTGATATGAGAAAAACCGAATTGGTTAAGAGTGTAGGCTTGCCTAGTTTCACGATAGGCGCCATCACAACCGGGTTAGTTTTGGGGTCGTGACAAATATAGTTTGAGAAGCTCAACTCAAGAGGGATGAAAGAGAGTCACATGACTATATTAAACTAATCGCAAAATAGCACTTTGAATAATTCTTCAGATCCCATGTCTGTAATGGGACAAGCAGTAACTTTTTTTCTGTTTATTTATCGTTCTATTTTTACCCATTCAACAAAAAGTGAATTGCTTATATGTAGTTTGGTTAGTCAAACACGTAGAAACTTGGATAGATAGCTAAACAAAATCAAACAAATTCAAGCAAAAAAGGAGATCATATTTATTGTTGGTCTTTCGACAACCACTATTTTGCATCAGTTACAAGACCAATATGCTTTATCGGCTAACAAAAAGATAAATGTACATGCTAGTAAATTACATAAAGTGAAGCGTATTATGTATGTTTTCTGCAATCTTGAAAATAAGAAGACGTTAGTAATGACGTTATTTGGTAGCCTAAAAAGGTTGCGGGTTCTCATTTGCACTACCTGTCAAACACAAGTTGGCATCCTTCAAAACATGTGTGTACAAGAAGGCTATAGAGTTACAACACCCTGCAAGCAAATTAAAGTAGACGAAAGATCTATGATGATGCTTTTTTTTAATCGACCAAAATATATTCATCAATCAACTACATGGATGTATTGAGACCCTAGGTTAGTTGCATGTCTTTATTGAACAATACCAGTATTTCATATTGAAAAAATATGTTACATATTCCTTGTGAATTACTCTACAACAATATAAAGGTAGTAACAAATTAAGGCAGAATTTATTTCTCTCTAGAAAAATACTCTCAACGGCTCTTTCAACCAAACCAATGTTTGTTACCCACGCTCCACCTTATGTGGCCGTCGAACGACGTCCCTTAAGCGCGTTCCATAGCTCAAAAGGAAGCTCCTTCCAGAGCTAACTTCGATATCCACGAATGGTATGGAAAACAAATCTCGTATGCTACCATACGTTTTGATGCTTCGAGCTCTACTACAATCCCTTATCATCAAGAGGAATATATGTGATCACCATAACACTCTCTCGGTAGAAGGGAACAACCCTCATTAAGGAGAGCCATTATGATCCTGCTTATGTCAGTAACACAAAAGATAATAATAAAGATGAAGGCACTAGCAATACAGGATATATAAGAGCACAAGGCACTAAGAAACCTTTGACGGAGAGTGATCAATCAACCAGTCTACCTACAGAAATCAAGAACCAAGAAGGACTAAATTTGATGATGGAACTATATGGTAATCAAAAGCTACACGGTGATTATAAAGAAGAAAAATATAGAAAACAACTTCTACGACAGAACCCACTGAATCAAATTCTATTCACAAAAATTCTGGGGATCCAAAATAGTCTCAAGATAGAGAGTTGTCTCAAAGAACAAGATGCAGAAGGAAAAAAAAATGATGCAACACTAAAGAATCCAAAGACACCAACCCCTTTAGTAACTCTGAAATGGAGTCTATGAGAATAAAACATATCGGAAATTCACTTGCTAATAAAGGTAGAAGTAGAGGTAAAAAAAGGGAAGGAAGAACAGAGAAATGTCTACCTCTCCCAATAGAAGAAAAGGGCATAAACAAAATAACACCCAAAACTCTCAATGATTAGTTCAATATTTTGGAATATTAGGGTTTGAGATCCAAAATGGCAATTCAAAAATTAAAACTTCATGCCAACACCAACAAGGTTATTTTTATTGCAATTTGCGGACCTTTTGTGGATATGAGTAAGATAGAGGAAATTGGGAATCCAATATTGCATGACTAATACAAATGGGAAAATTTGGTGCTTTTGGACTCATTTGGACAATGTTGTGGTACTGGCCAATGATGATCCACAAATGAATTTAAACTTCAAATTCCCCAGGAACATTCTAATATTTTTGTCGCTACCGTTTATGCCAAATATACTTATGGTGAAAGAAGGGAATTGTGGGATAAAATAGAAAGTACCAGCCACTTCATTACTGGGCCATGGTGCATGGGAGGTGACATTAATATTAATATGGATCCAGAGGAAAAGTTGGGGGCAGACCACATAGAGCTCAAAGAAGCTTTGACTTCATCAGTTGTTACGCCCCGGACCTGGACATAACACGGCACTCGGTGCCTGACTGCATGTGACCGAGCGAACCAACTGGCTGGATGAATCAACATGTGATATCATAACATACCGAATGTGGAAGATAAACTAACACATGTTGATATACTAAAAGTCTGGATGATAATCAAAGTGCGAAAATACTAATACAATTCTGAAACATAGTTGTAGCCAACATGGCTTAATATGAAAAGCATGCGACTCTGTCTAACTGTTACTCTAGTCTATGTAGCCTCTAATGAAGTACTGAAAACACTGGCTGTCTGAAAATACTGAAGACTGTAAGGTAACGATAATGCCCCGAAAGAACTGGGGATAACCAAGTAGCTGGTACGAGAATCCTAGCGCTCTGAATCATAAACCTGTAAATCATTACCTCCATCGTGAGATGCAGGCCCCGGGGAAAAGGGACGTCAGTATATTTGAATTGCACTGGTATGTAAAGCAACTGAAAGAAAGAATTATAAATATTGAAACTGAGACTAAGCTGATAACTGAGAATTGATAATTGATAACTGAAATGGTAATTGATAAATGAAATGATAACTAATAATAGATAACTGAACTGATAATAGATAACTGAACTGATAACTGATAACTGAAATGGTAACTAATAATCGAACTGAAAGGAAGTAAGGATATGAATACTCCCTCTTCTGAATGATGAACAACCTGTTTATTTGAATAAGTACGACCTCGGGCCCAATATATATGTGCACAAGCTACGGCCTCAGGCCCAAGTATACGCATACATAACTAAAGTCTACAATCATTAATCCAATAATAGAATCCATTAGAGGGTGAAGACATTACCTTTTTAAAGTTCAATCCCCTTGAATTTGAGTTCTAGGGTTCCTTCTCTCAACAATGATGTACCAATAGAATATCTAATGATATGGAGGGTTTACCCATGTTAATAAGATGCTGAAAAATTAAAATTAACTTAGAATCACCATTAGAACTTACCTTGGATGGTGGAGGAACCCTTAAGGAGTTAGGTTTTTGAGAGCTTTCCTTTCTAGAGCAAGTTTATATGTTTTGGGGCTGTGGGGTACAAAGTAGGGCTTAAAAAATGATTCACCAAGTGCACCCCCGCTCACCTGTAGTCCTGACCACGCACCTGACGGTGCAAAATGGCATAAACACTGCCACATGTGTGCGGCCGCGCTCGGGCCGCGCATATTGCACATTGTTCTGTAAAACGGGCATAACTCTTTGCACAGAGCTCCGTTTGGGCTCCACAATATATCGTTGGAAAGATATTTCGAAGGCCTTGTATTTTTTAGGTTTTCCCAACTACTTTACACATGTTTATAAAATGCTGTTGGAAGATGGTCCTTCTGCAAACTTAGTCGATTTTGTCGAATCTTATGCACCTCACTTTCCATCCTTATTTTGAAACAACTATTTCACCCATAATCATCCCGATAGACTTCATATGTCCAAAATATAACCTTACTACTCCTTTAAATCATTCATACCTAAGACGAATGTACGGGGTGTTACATTATCTTCCCATTGGGATCATTCATCCTCGAATGATTGTCCTGATTGTAACTTCTGCTAACTCCGGGCCTCAAATGGGTCTGGTGGAAACATGAACTTTCATAAACACTTGCATACTAAACTAAATGAATACATGACTACTGAACTGTTGAGATACTGAACTGAATGACTACTGCATTGACTCTATATTTGTTTGTCATGGATACATGAATACTGAATTAACATGGATATATGAATATTAAACTGGCACGAATATTTGAGTATTGAACTAACATCAATATCAGAGTACTAAGCTGGCATGAATGTCTAAATATTGGACTGACATGAGTGGCTGAGCATTTATTTGACATGAGCATCTGAGTACTGAACTGACATAAGTAACTAACTATTAGAAACTTTAATGATATAGCACGATACGTGAAATGGTGGTTGTATAGCCGCAAATTCTGGTGACAGTTTTAACTCATAAGCTAATTGATTGATCCTTCATATGATCCTATATGGTCTATGTATCTGGGATTGAGCTTTCCTTTCTTCCCAAATATTATAACACCTTTCATCGGCGAAACTTATAGAAACACCCAATCATCAACTTGAAACTCTAGGTCTCTATGTTGCATGATCGAATAAGACTTTTAGCGACTTTGAGCTATCTTCAAATGCTCTTGAATTAACTTGACGTTTTCCATATACTGATTGACCAAATCTGGTCCCAACAACTCAACTTTGCAAACTTCGAACCAACTAATTTGTTATCTACATCTCTGCCTGTATCTCGCATAGTGCCATCTTGATAGTGGAACGATAGGTGTTATTATTAGCAAACTCAATAAGAGGTATGTGATCATCCCAATTACTTTTAACATCAAGGACATATCCTCAACTGTCAAAATAATGCGCTCTGCTTGCCCATCTTTCTGAAGATGGAAAACATGTGCCTAATCATTCCTGAAAGAACTTCTAACATGATATTCCCTCTTTAATTCCATCTATGTCTGGAACACATAATTTTTCTTGGTACCTCAAAGTACCATCCTTTCCCCTTTATTCAAAAGAAATCATCTTATACTTGTGAATCTCCTCTTTCAACTGCAACACATAGGGATCATCAAATTGTTTCCCCTTCTCTTCGGCTACTAAAGGGGAACAAGTCCTGTTCTAGACAACAACTCCGTCATCTTCGGAGTCCGAAGTCTAACTCCTCTTGGCTGGTGAACTTATTTGACCATAGTTCTCTTATCTACCTCAATCATGAGTTAACTTCCCACACTTGATTATCTTCTTAAGCACTTCCTGAAAACACTTATAGTATTATTGTGAGCTAAGTCTATACTCTAAAGATTAGAGTCACATGTGATGGTACTACCCTCGTGATATATAACTTGGCATGATTTTATAGTTGTCTCTCTCTTTTATATATATATATATATCCCCTGCTAACTATGCGGGTTTCAAATCTCCAACTGGACTTACTGCCGATTTTCATATCTCCCCCTTAGATCAAAGGTCTTATACTTGCGGATCCTTCTCTTTTTGTTGGGATCCAAATAACTTTTCTTATCAGTAGAATTTTTTTGCACTTTATGTCAATGGAGACTCACCTTCCGACTTACTTCCGAGTAATCCTTCTTACTAGGAAAAACCAAATTATTCACTAAACGGAAAGCTAATGTATTCATAACTATCATACACAATCTTAATAATTGAACTCTGTTCACACTGTTAGTCTTGGAGAAACCACATTGAGATAATTCCTAAAGGCTATTCTTCTATAGATTGCTCTCTCACCGCTAGTTGGATTTTCTTTTTCCGCTGCCACAGTACTTCGGGTTTAACTTAAATTTTTTGGGTTCTAACATGCGTTATGTGTTTCAAACTGTTACCTCTACTAGCTCTATTGAAAGTGCTAATTCATTGTATATACTCAAACATACTAACTATTCTTCTACTAACTACGTGCTAGCGTCATGTGTTCATGTTCTGCTTTGAATAACTAAAGTGAAGCATAAGGCTATTTCTAACTTCCCTCGCCATCCGACCATTTTCTACGGTCGCATACTTATCTCCCTTATTTTTTGAACTATGTACATGGATCACACTTAGAGAAAGTTCATTTGTCTTAAACGAAGTTGGAATATCTAACCCCAAATTTTCTATACACTTCAAAATCATTTCCGACTATAAACAGCTGGAGTAAACACTTAGTCACATAATCTAAGGGGGGGACTGTCTTATCTTTTATCTCACAATAATAGTGGCTTCTTACTGTAGTTCACTAATGTGGTACTTTCTAATTCTGATTTGAATAAATCTGAACAACTTAAAATCTTTCCCTGAAATTCAATATCGAATGCTCTTGGTTCTCATTTTGTACATCATGTCTTCTTAGTCATATACATGAGTTGTACGAGATCACATCTTTGGTAATAACAAATGTTTCTGACTCATAGGTATTTTACCCTTAGGCTCTTTTCTTTTCAAAACTATATTGACCAATGTTAGGGTCTGACAGTTGAACTATCATCATCCCACATGTGGCTCCATTTCCAAGAAAGAAATTATTCTCTGAGGTAAAACACATACGATTACCATACACATATTTATTCTTCAGAGTATACCGTCATCTGATAAATCACTTACTGCACCCTCCGGTGATTCTTGGTCTTAATATAGACCTAAAATATGCAAAGATTTCGCTATAACCACTATTACTTACATTTTGTTTTAACACCCATAGGCATTACTGTATACTCACCAGTCACCAGAATTTTGATACACTGATAATTAGAGATCTGGTAACTGAATAGCTGATAACTGGCATACTGAATAACCATAAACTTGCTAACTGAAAGACTATATAACTGGTAACTGAGGTGAACTGATAACCATAAAATGTAATAACTGCTTTCGTACATTCTAGTAAGGTTATGCTCTACTATGTACTACTATCCATTGCATCTCACTTCCAACATCCTCTCAAGTCTCATTTGTTACTAACCTGTACTCTATAACTATACCCCAATGGGAAATCATCTTATCTAGAACCTTGGATTTTTCTTGCCCGTCGCTTGGGCATTAGATACGTATGGAATTTGATAGGAACATAAGGTTAACTGTTGCTCTAAGCTTCATGGAACGATCTAGAGTAGAAAGAAGTGAGACAATCCTGAATGTCTTGGTGGTTAACCATTTATATGGATGGGTGGCACACACATATAAAGGAAACTCCATTGGATTCGGCTTCATAGACTCCATAAGACTCTTGAATCTAATGCTCTAATACCAAGCTTTGTCACGCCACGGACTTGGGCCTAAACGTAACACGACACTCAGTGCCTGACTACATGTGTTCGAGCGAACCAACTGGCAGGCTGAATCAACATGTGATATCATAACATACTGAATGTGGAAGATAAACTAATACATGCTGATATACTGAAAGTCTGGATGATATAAATCAAAGTGCGGAAATACTAATACAATTCTGAAACTTATTTGTAGCCAACATGGCTTAATATGAAAAGCTTGCGACTCTGTCTAATTGTTACTCTAGTCTATGAAGCCTCTAATAAAGTACTGAAAATACTGACAGTCTGAAAATACTGAACACTGTAAGGTAACGATAATGCCCCGAAAGAACTGGGGATAACCAAATAGCTGGTACGAGAATCCTAGCGCTCTGAATCATCAACCTGTAAATAATCCTGCATCGTGAGATGCAGGCCTCGGGCAAAAGGGACGTCAGTACATTTGAATTGCACTGGTATGTAAAGCAACTGAAAGAAAGAATTATAAATATTAAAACTGAGACTAAGCTGATAACTGAGAATTGATAATTGATAACTGAAATGATAATTGATAAATGAAATGATAACTAATAACTGATAACTGAACTGATAACTGATAACTAAACTGATAACTGATAACTTAAATGGTAACTAATAACCGAACTGAAAGGAAGTAAGGATATGAATACTCCCTTTTCTGAATGATGAACAACGTGTTTGTCTGAATAAGCTACAGCCTCGGGCCCAATATATATGTGCACAAGCTACGACCTCAGGCCCAAGTATACGTATACATAACTACGGCCTCAGGCCCAAAAATGCATAAAGCATAAACTACGGCCCCAGGCCCAAACATGCATAAAGCGTAAACTATGGCCTCAGGCCCAAACATGCATAAAACATAAACTACGACCTCAGGCCCAAATACAGGTGTTCAACATTCAGGAATTTAAAATCAGGAACTGAGAATCATATTGCAATAAATGATACCGAAATGTTGAATGACACTGAGTTACATAATACTGGAATATTGAATAGGACTAGATTGAGACATGTATTCTTGAACTGATTATGAACACTGAAACTTCAACTGTTTATGAAATGCTGAGTAAGTTGTACTGAGACTCAGGGATGATTTGAGCTCACAACGTTCAGAATGAAAGTCATGAACGAGTTATGAAGCTAGAGAATAGAAGTTCTGCAAATATTCAAGGAACTAGGCTTGACTATATTTCGGAGGTGATTAGTAACGTCGTAAAAGAAACGTATGGTAGGGAGAATCAATAACATTCCCAAACATAGAGAGTTAGCCTCACATACCTTAACTTCATGCTCTTGAGCATAATACAACATTCGCCAACCCTTTCAAGTTTAATCTATATCAATAGAAGTCAAAGGGATTCCAAATTAGCTATGATACTTATATTTTGGTCATTTAGGCATTTTATCAAACACTTGGTGAGAATAAAGTTTTATAGCCCTTATTAATGGTGTTTCTACACCCAATAACTCATTCTCTTGCTCTTAGATAAATTCTAAAGTCTCAATGGTTATAATCAACATCATTCTTCATCACCCATAAGGTAAGCAACACCTTTAACCAATAATCAACAATCAACAACCCAAACCTATAATCGTTCATGCTTTTCTATCAAACCCATCAACACATAACTCATGAAATAGAGTTTACAATCATTAATCCAATGTTAGAATCAATTAGAGGGTGAAGACATTATCTTTTTGAAGTTCTCCCCTTGAATTCGAGTTCTAGGGTTCCTTCTCTCTACAATGATATCCCAATCGAATATCTAATGATATGGAGGGTTTACCCATGTAAATAAGATGTTGGGAAATTAAATTAATTTAGAATCACCATTAGAACTTACCTTGGATGGTGGAGGAACCCTTAAGGAGTTAGGTTTTTGAGAGCTTTCCTTTCTAGAGAAAGTGTTTATGTTTTGGGTTTTGGGGGACGAAGTAGGGCTTAAAAAATGACTCCTCAAGTGCGCCCCCGTGCACCTGTAGGCCTGACTGCGCACCTGACCGCGTAAAATGGCAGGAACACTGCCACATGTGCGCGACCGCGCTCGGGGCGCGCATATAGCACATTATTCTGTAAAACGGGCATAACTTTTGCACAGAGCTTCGTTTGGGCTGCACAATATATCGTTGGAAAGCTATTTCAAAGGCCTACAACTTTCATGCTTTAAGTTTTCCCAAATACTTTACACGATTTTATCAAACTCTGCTGGAAGATGGACCTTCTGCAAACATAGTCGATTTTGTCGAATCTTATGCACCTCACTTTCCATCTTGATTTTGAAACAACTATTTTCACCTATAATCATCCCGATAGGACTTCATATTTCCAAAATATAACCTTACTACTACTTTAACTCATTCATACCTAAGCCGAATGTGCGGGGTGTTACATCAGTACTATGGAAGCATGTGATCTCACTAACATTGATTTTGTGAGGCCTACGTACACCTGGTGCAACAATCGGAGACCTGCAAAAAAAGGTGTGGAAAAGACTGGATAATATTCTGGTCAATCTTTAATAGACACAAGAGTTTCAGCATAACCTCATTACACATTTAGTGAGAATTGGATCTGATCACATGCCATTAATAATAAGAATCCATAATGATCAACGCGAAAGTATTAAATACTTTAGATTCTTAAACTTCTGGATATAGCAAGAAGGATTTACGGATATAGTCCAACAAGTAAGGAATATGCAAGTCCTAGTTAATTCCATGTGGAGATTACAATGTAAATTGAAAGCGTTAAGCAAAAGGCTAAGCCATTGTTTTAGGAACATTATCGGGGATATTAATGAACATGTTAGTCGACTGCGCTCATTGAGGTGTACAGACTCCGGAGGGGCTCCTACAGCCCAAGCGCTATATCGCTGCAGCGTGCAACCTGATCCAATATCTCGCTGCGGCGTGCAGCCTGATCCATATATATCTCGTTGCGGTGTGCAACCCGATCCATATATATATATAAATACATATATACATATATATATATAAATACATATATACATATATATATATATATATATATATA
>ML293688.1:20439-51650 GCA_005239495.1 Nicotiana undulata | reverse complement strand
TTCCTACTGTTGGACCTCAAGTTAGTTTGGGCCAGCCTAGTAATAGAGAACGGCCCAATCAGTGCAATGTCTAGTTCTGTAACATTTGGGTTTAGCTGATGATCCTTTTATTTATGGTCCGACCCGACCCAGATGTAAATGTATATTCTATATATGTTGTTAGGACTTTTACTTCACACGTGTAATTTCATTTTGACATTGCATCAATAAAATGATCCGATATTTTTCTCCCTACTATTCTTCACACTTCATCGAACATTTAGGGTTTTCCTTTCACAAATTTCCAAAATTGATCTCGATTTCAGATGTTAGCATGGTATCAGAGCCTAGATCTCGATAGAATATTACAACACTACGGTTCGTTCGATATCACCCTTGGGGTCAGATTCTCCACGTTTTGCTTTTTCCGGTGGCATATGCATCAGAGCTTCAATTTTTGTTTTTCACGGTGAATTTAGCTTGCATCTCTTCGTTTTCTGTTCTACTAGGGAATTTCGGTACTGTTTCTTCCTCTGTACTTGGTTGATTGTGAGTAATTGTTGCTAGCTTTCAAAATTTTCTGAAACCCTAATTTTTAAACAATTACGATGAGTACTACTAGCGGTATTTCGAATATAAGTGTATCATCTACATCATTTGAGTCCACTATTTCTACTGTGGAACCTTCACACCCACTGTATCTGTATCCATATGATTCTCCTAGAACTGTTATTGTTGCTACTACATTCAATGGTTTGGGTTATAAGAGTTGGCGTAGAGGAATGCTGATAGGTCTCTCGTGTAAAAACAAGCTAGGATTGATTAATGAAATGATTCCTAAACCCAGTGCAGACTCTCCTTTGTATGAGCCTTGGTGTAGATGTTATGATATGGTTACTGCTTGGATTCTGAATAGTTTGGACATGGAAATTAGAGAGAGTGTTATGTACACAGAATCAGCTGAAAAATTATGGAAGAAAATAGAACAGCGTTATGGAAAGCCAAATAGGAGTAAAATGTTTCAAATACGCAAGGAAATATCTTCCATCTCTCAAGGATCTTCCAACATAGAATCTTATTTCAATAGGATTAAGAAACTCTGGGATGAGCTGACATTCTCTATGTCCTATAATCCTTGTGTATGTATGTGCGAGGAAGCCTTTCAGAAGATAGAAGAAGACCAAAAGGTCCACCAGTTTCTAATGGGTTTAAATGAGAACTACTCTAACATGAGAAGAAATATTTTGATGATGAAGCTTCTTCCAAATATAGTTACTGTGTATGCAATTCTAGTTGAAGATGAGAGCCAGGCAGATGTTAAAAATTCAACTCCCTCTCTCAGTTCAGAGTCTGCATCATTCACTACTGCAGTTCAGAAACCAATTTCTACTAGAGTTCAAAACCATACAGTCAGAGAGTCAACTTTGATCCCTCTAGGAAGTTTAATTCTAACATGATTTGCAAGTATTGTAAAAAGCCTGGTCATTCCATTGAGAAGTGTTATAAACTACATGGATATCCAACTGGCTCTGGAATCATACTAAAGAGAAATGTTGCATGTGCTCAAGTTTATAATTCTCAAATGGCAGGGCATTCTGAGAATTCTGGAACAGATAGTTCTAAAGTGATTCAGACTGATGTTGGACGCCATGTGTTGACTAAGGAACAATATGACCAGCTTATTTCTCTTATCCAATAGTCTAAGGCCTCCTCTGCTGCTCAAGATTTTTCTTCAGGGTCTGCTAGTTTTGCAGGTATAATAAACTCTACTACTACTTGTTCTGATGGTATTCTTTCCTGCAATGTCTCTAGTATAGAGAGTAGTGTTTGGATTATAGACTTTGGTGCTACTAATCATATGACACCTTATAAATCACTTCTTAGAGATATCAAAACTCTAACTTTTCCTTATCTTGTAACTCTTCCAAATGGTTACAAGGTTAAAGTAACATGTACTAGAACACTTTCTTTATCCTATGATATTTCTCTTCCTAATGTGCTTCTTGTTCCTTCTTTTCATTATAATCTGATTTCTTTTTTTGAATTGTTGTTACACATAACTAGTTATGCACTTCTCACACCTACTTCTTGCACCTTGTTGCAGGGCCCTTTTCTAAAGAAGCCACTGGTTCTTGGTAGACTTCAGAAAGGATTATACCTTCTGCATTCAGATACTCTTTCTCCCATTGATTCATGTGATTCTGCATTTCTAAATACCATAACTGTCATCCTTGATGATTCTAATAAGTGCAGTTCTGATTTCAATTTTGAGTGTACTTCATTAACTGATAATACTGTTCAAACTTTACCTTTTACATTGTCTCTTGATCATATTTGGCATTTGAGGTTGGGTCATGTACCTTTTTCTAAAATAAAAAATATCCCTTTTCTATTTGATACACTACCTAAGAAACAGTCCTTCTTGTGCCCTATTTTTTCCATGGCTAGGCAACAAAGACTACCATTTCTTGAAAGAACCATTCATTCTTTTAATCCTTTTCAACTAGTTCATGTTGACCTTTGGGGACCTTATCACACTCAAACCTATAATCGATATAAATATTTCATTACCTTTGTGGATGATTTTACCAGGGCAATGCTTTTGAATTGGGTTCTAGTTCTAAGGGCATTTCTTTCTTTTCTCCTCAAGGGATCCTCCACCAATCTTCCTGTCCACGCACACCTCATCAAAATGGTGTTGTAGAAAGGAAACATAAGCATTTATTAGAAACTGTAAGGGCTCTTCTTTTCCAATCTTAATTGCATGTGAAGTATTGGGGTGAATCTGTTTTGACTGCAACATATTAAATAAACAGATTCCCTTTCCCATTTCTACAAAATAAGTCACATTTTCAGCTATTGTATAGTACTTCTCCCCCTTTCACTCATCTCAAAACTTTTGGATGTTTAGCTTTTGATGTTGTGCCAAAGCCTTATAAGTTATAGTCCTGGAAAGAAGGCCTACAAACTACTGAATCTTTCTTCCTTAGTCATTTTTCATTCTAGAGATGTAGTTTTTCATGAGCATGTCTTTCTATTCTGTATTTCCTCATCATCTTCCTCTTCTCATTTATTTCCCCCTTCTTTCTCTACCCCAGCTTCTCCTCCTCCTGTAGTTCCTCTTGATCCTACTTTGTCCTCTACATCTGTTTCCCCTACTCTCTCTTTAGAATCTTTTCCTTCTTCATCTTCTTCCGATTCCAATCTTCCTCTAATGAGGTCACAAAGACCACATCAAACTCCTGGTTATTTGAAGGATTATGTAGCACCACTGTTTCTAAGTCTTAACCTTCTATTTTATCTGATGAGGCTTGTTTGCTAGAATCTTAGTTCTATCATCAAGTTGTGGGCCATCCTGCTTGGCAGGATGCCATGTTGAAAGAGTTTCAATCCCTAGAAACCAATAACACTTGAGAGATAGTTGATGGGTCAGTCGAGAGGTACAAGGCTCGCTTAGTCATTAGAGGGAACAATCAACAGGAGGGCATTGATTTTACTGAAACTTTTTACCCTGTGGTCAAATTAACAACTATAAGATGTCTGTTATCTGTAGATATTAAAAGAAATTAGACAGTCTTTCAGTTAGATGTAAATAATGCCTTTTTACATGGGGACTTAGATGAAGAGGTTTTCATGAAGATTCCTCAAGGTCTTTTTGTCTAATCTGTTTCCTCTTCCTCCACAACTCTAGCTTGCAGGTTGAACAAGTCCCTTTATGGACTTAGGCAAGCATCTAGGCAGTGGTATGCCAGATTATCTTCAGCATTGCAATCTAGAGATTTTCTTGCTAGCCTAAATGATTACTCTTTATTTACTAAGTTGGTTGATGGTTCTTTAACTATTGTTGCTGTGTATGTTGATGATATTCTTGTTGCTAGAGATAATCTGTCTGAGATTACCACCCTCAAGCAATTTCTGGATGTTGAATTCAAGATCAAAGATCTTGGAGAACTTCATTATTTTCTTGGATCGGAGATCACTAGGAAACCTACTGGATTCCTAGTCTGTCAATACAAGTTTATCATGGACCTCATATCTGGGTTCCATTGTTCTGATGTCTCTTCAGTGGTGACTCCTCTTGACCCTCATGTTAAATTTTTTGCTGAGCTTATTGAGCTTTTGCCTGATCCCTCTCTTTATAGGAGGCTTGTGGGTAAGCTGAATTATTTTCAGCATACTAGACGTGATTTGTCTTTCAGTCCAACATTTAAGTCAATAAATGTATTCCCCTAGAGTTTCCCATTTGAATGTTGTTTTACATGTCTTGAGATAATTGTCCGGTATTGGCACTTTAGGGTTATTATTTTCTGATGGTTCTTCATTTTCTCTCCAAGGTTATTGTGACTCTGATTGGGCGAGTTGTGCTGATTCGAGGAGGTCAGTTGGTGGTTTTATTCAGTTTCTTAGTGGTTGTCCTGTCTCTTGGAAGTCTAAGAAACAATCTACTATTGCTTTGTCTTCAGCTGAGGCCGAGTATAGGGCCTTGAAGTTGCTTGTTGCTGAGATTACTGGGATTCTCCGGCTACTTGCGGAGCTTGGGTTTTCTTCTCTCACTCCTGTGGAAGTGTATTGTGACAACCAGGTAGCTGTGAATATTGCCAGAAACCCCGTGTTTCATGAGCGTACCAAGTATATCGAGGTGGACTGTAATTTTGTGCCCAGTGCATTGATTTCTGGCCTTATTGAGCTCCNAGTAGGAAAATTTCATCATTTTGTTTTCTTCTTTACAAACATAGCTTTTGTAAAGCCAGACATATTCATTCTTTACCCCAATTTATTTTTGTAGATATACAGAAAAATGACCAAATAAAGTCAAAATTCTTTATTAGAGACTTTGAAAAATATCACAAGTCACAACCGAGAAAAATACAGATCATTCTGAGTTCTTTCCGACAACCAGATGTGCATTAGAAGTATAGAGCACAACTGATGAAAGAGTTCAAATTGACAAATTAGAGAGATCTCAGGTTCAATTTCCATCCATCGAGTTTATTTCCTCAAAATGAAGGGTTGTGTCCAATTTATTAATAACACATAATCTGTTTCGTCAAGATTATGCGTGCGTATTTCTAAATAACAAACTGTAATTCAATGGAGTAGAGGATCATGATGTATTTGCACCTAATTAGCTTCTCCATTTACTATTTGTTTATGCTGTCACATCATCATGCAAGAAATTTTACTGAGTAGAAAATACGAAAAGCAAGTGGAAAGTCCACTTTAACTAATACTAATATATAGTATAATACAATAAAATTAATTTTGCTATATATGTTGTCTTTCATATAAAATGTAACTATGATATTTTCTTGAAATCTACTGAGCTTTATGCACATTAGTGACATCCAATATTTTCTAACTATAATCCGAATATGGAGTATCCTACCATTTTTAAAACGAATCATGTCTCAATGAAATGACGGAACCAATGTCTTATTCTTTCCTACTGTTGGACCTCAAGTTAGTTTGGGCCAGCCTAGTAATAGAGAACGGCCCAATCAGTCTAATAATGCAATGTCTAGGTCTGTTACATTTGGGTTTAGCTGATGATCCTTTTATTTATGGTCCGACCCGACCCAGATGTAAATGTATATTCTATATATGTTGTTAGGACTTTTACTTCACACGTGTAATTTCATTTTGACATTGCATCAATAAAATGATCCGATATTTTTCTCTCTATTATTCTTCACACTTCATCTAACAGTTAGGATTTTCCTTTCACAAATTTCCACAATTGATCTCGATTTCAGATGTTAACACCTACTTCTTTTTTCTTCAAAAGTTCTATCATGAAATTTAGTTTTTAGTTTACAATTTGGTTGGAACATCAAATAAAATAAATCTTTGTTTTTTTTTTTTCAAAACACACCCTTCTTTAGTAAAATTCAAAATACATTTGTATTAATAAAATTTTGTTAGTTCTAAGAATTTATTTATTAACTCCATAATTCATTAATTTGTTCAAGTAATCACACAAAAGTTCCATGGATAGCATGTATTCTTGAATTTGTGGAACCCAATGGAATTTAAATCAGATGGTAGCTTTTATACAAAGTTCACCGTCTGATTAGAAGGAGATTACACATGTTAATAGTCTTTCTGCGCACATGGCAGTTTGTCTGCAAAATAAAAGTGATAGCACAGTTAAATACCACCTATAATTACTAACAAAGGGATCTACAACAAACCATATGTGGACGAATGAGAAAGCACCGCCTGGAGCAGGACGACCCCAAGCTCCTCAAAGTGTCTCTTATTAGTAGTAGGAATATAATTTATGTAAACTAAGTGATAAAATAGGGGAAAATCTACACAATTAGTATAGTTAAAAGGTTATCCGATTTATTTTTCAATTACTAAATTTGTTTGGTGTAGTAATTACTTCTCATTGTATGTCAATATAATTTAATAGTATAAAATAATTGTCACTACAAGTGTAGAAAAATTGACCAGCTCTTTCTCTTTATTTTTTCGAAGACTGATTCCGAAGAAAATTGCCTCTTCATCAGAATTTGAAAGCAAGATCCTAACGGTCGGCAAGTTCTTCTGCTGATCGACATAATTTCTGGTAAATTTTTTTGGTGATCACCCCAATATAGTTATGGTGATCTGAATCCCTATTTTCAGTATTTATGACTTAAAATCATGCACAAGCAAAGTTACAATTCTGGGCTAATAAACCAACATATACTTTAATGGGGCCAAAAACTAAATATTCGACATGTGGAAAGTCACCCCGTACAAGTTTTTTGGAAAAAAATCGCCACGTCTCGGCCCAAGCCTAATTTATTCTAATGGGCCGGATGAACAACAAATCTTTAAGATTGAATCCCTAAGAGCAAGTATAAATTAAAACCAAACGAAACCTGGTTTCAACCTCAAAAGCATTGTGAGTACTCCGCGACTAACTCTCCTCCTCTCTAGCGAATTCAACTTCTATTTCTCCACGGAATCGAAGTATACGTCTCTATTTATAATGAATATCATTGTAAACTGATAATTATAGTTAAATTTATGTAACAACCTGACCGATCATTTTGAGAGTATTAGCTCTGATACCCTATTTATTGCTCCCTCTATTTCATTCTGTGATTACATGACTTGCCGGGATGTTTGATTTTGGTTTCGGGTCAGCTTCAGAGTGAAATGGGACACATAGTCCCTAAATTGGAAGTTTAAGTCGTAGGAGTTGACCATAGTTTGACTTATGTGAAGACGACTCCACAATGGAGTTTTGACGGGTGCAATGGTCCGTATGGTGATTTTGGTCTTAGAAGCATGTCCCGACGTTGATTTTGAGGTCCGTAGGTCGTTTCGGTGTGTTTTGGCGGAAGTTAGAAATTAGGTGAATTTTGAGAAATTTGACAGGGAGTGGAATTTTTGATATAGGATCAGATCCCGATTTCGGAAGTTGGAATAGGTCCGTAATGCTAATTATGACTTGTGTGCAAAATTTGGTGTCAATCAGAGTTGTTTTGGTATGAATCGGGGTCTGTTTCAAAATTTGGAAGTTCATAAGTTTATTAGGCTTGAATTGGGGTGCGATTCCTGTTTTTAATGTTGTTTTGATGTGATTTTTGGCCTCGAGTCGGTCCGATACATGTTTTAGAACTTCTTGGTATATTCAGAAGGTGTCCCGGGAGCCTTGAATGTGGATCAGATGGAAATCGAATCATTTTTGGACTTAGGGAATTTGCTGATGCTGGGCTAGTTTTGGTTTCTTCGCACTTGCGGAGGGATTGGCCGCAGGTGCGGGTGTCGCAAGAGTGGATTTGGTCTAGCCTAGCTAGGATCGTAGGTGCGAACATGTGTCTGCAGGAGCTGACTCGCGGATGCGGAAGTTTCCCCCGCAAAATCGGAACTGGGGAAACAACCTTGGGGCTTGATCGCAGGTGTGATTCTTTCTCTGCAGAAGCGGTCTCGCACACGCGAGCCCTAATCCACAGAAGTGGAAGCCCTAGACTTAAGTTGGGACCGTACCTCGATGGTGTTTTTTGCAGGTGCGGCGCCGCAGAGAGCTCGGATTGAGGTAAGATTTTGAGGGGTTTTCAGAGGAAGCATTTGGGCAAGGATTCTTGACTCGTTTTTGATTAATTCCCCATGAATCTAATGTTAATTACACCTTTTAATTATTGTTTTGGAGTTTAAAATTGGGAAAAAAGTGTAGAAGTTCTTGGACGAAGTTTTTGGGTTTTGAAAGGCTAAATGAGACCGGATTTGGATAATTCTGGTATGGTTGGACTCGATATCGAATGAGGGTTCAAATTTTATAATTTTGGTTCGGTTTGAGACGTGGGTCCGGGTCGACTTTTTGGAGCGATTTTTCAATTCTTAGCTTCGATCATTATTTTATTATTTAAATTAGTTCCTATAGTTATGTTTATAGTATGCAATTGTTTTGACTAGATTCGAGCAGTTACGAGGTGAAAATCGAGGAAAAGGCCTGTTAATTGATTGATGAGCATGATTTGAGATAAGTGACTTGTCTAGCCTTTTGTAGGGGAAATTCCACTTAGGATTTGGTACTATGGAGATAATTTGTGATATGTGAAGGCTGTGTACGCAAGGTGACAAATGCGTACACGGGCTAAAGGTTGAAAATTCAAGTTTTAGCTACGTAGTTTCCTTTTCCTTCCTTATTTGAGTTACTTTAGCATGTTGTAGTCATTATGTTTAGCCTAAATATACATGTCTACTTGTCTTATCTCCTATTTGCAACTTGTATCGCGTGTTTAGTTTAATTACTTGCTTTTCTTGATTTCCGTATTCATTACTTAACTGCGAAATTCTTTACTTGAAATTGCTATCCTTGAAATATCTTGTTGTTGTTATTGTTGCACGAGGTTTTTGCCGTGCTGTTGTTATTGTTGCACGAGGTTCTGATGTGCTGTTATTATTGTTTGCACGAGGTTTCTGTCGTGCTGTTGTGATTATTGATACGCATGCGATAGTATAAGGTCTGAGTTTTGAAACGCATGCAGTGAGATAAAGTGGGCTTTATACGCATGGCTAGTAGGGGAACTACTAGAAACCATGCAGTGTGATAAGGTGGGTTAAAATGCGGGATGATATTTCGGGAATCAAAAACAAATATAAAGGCTCCCGCGGTGATATAAGGAATGAATGTGATTTGTTTTTACGATTTGCGACTACGAGGCGGTACCTCGGGTGTGCCCTTGTTGATCTTCCTTATTTGCTGTATTGTTGGTTGTTATTTTCTTAACATGTAAAATTCTTGTTTTCCTTTCGTATTGAATTAGCTTTCCTTGATTCCGTATTGTTACTCTTTGTAAATTCTTTATTATTTCACTTCCCTACTATTTCATTATGTCATTATATTATCTGTCTTGTTTCCTATTATCTCCAGTAGGGATTTGACCTGACCTCGTCCCTACTTTACCGGGGTTAAGCTTGGCATTTACTGGGTACCGTTGTGGTGTACTCATACTACGCTTGTGCACATATTTTTGTGCAGATCCAGGTATATCCTATCAGCCTCGATATTAGTGCGCTGTGTTCCTGCTTTGGAGACTTTAAGGTACACCTGCCCACATCTGCAAGACTCGGAGTCCCCTTCTATATTGTTCTTTTCTAGTTCCTTTATATTTTTTTGTAGACAGTGATGTGTAGGAGCATTTCGTACTGTATCTAGAGCTTGTGACTTATACTTCACCGAGTTTTGGGAGATGTACATGTTGGGTTACAGATTTTCTTTATATATAAGGTTGTGGATGTTTTGAGATTTAAATTATTATTGTTTCAGTAATTCCGCATGTTTCGTTAGGCTTATCTAGTCTTAGAGCCTAGGCGCCGTCACAACATCCTACAGAGGGGAACATGTCGTGACAAGTTGGGTATCAGAGCTCTAGGTTCATAGGTTATATGATCACAAACATGCTTAGTAGAGTCTCGCGGATCGATACGGAGACGCCTGTACTTATCTTCAGGAGGCTATGGAACTATTAGGAAAAGCTTCACGTCTTTGATTCCTTATCGTGCGAAATCTTTGATTTTAGATTTTGAATTTCTTTCTATTCTCTAACAAATGGTGAGGACACGTACAACTAGATCTGATGACCAGACACTCGCGCCCCCTGCTCAAGCCGCGAGAGGCCGGGGCGGGGGTAGAGGCCGAGGAGGTTCATGTGGTGCAGACAGAGCACCCCCACGAGCTGATATAGATGAGCCACCACTAGCTCCAGTTGGAGGGCAGGTACATGAGACGTTGTTATTGACCAGCTCTCCAGGAGACTCTCGCCCAGTTTCTGAGCATGTCTGACACTTTAGCTGTGACAGGGTTAATTCTACTTGCTCATGCTACATATCAGGTCGGGGAAGGAGCACAGACTACTGCCGCCCGTACCCTAGAGCAGTGGGTTCAGGTTGATCAGGTCCTAGAGGTCATACTAGTGCAGCCGGTCGCCCAAATTTAGCATGAGGTTAGGGTAATAGTTTCTGAGGAGGAGAAACTCAGGCTTGAGAGGTACAAGAAGTACCACCCTCCTACTTTCAGTGGCTTAGCGTTAGAGGATGTCCAGGGTCTTCTTGAGGAGTGCCACTGTATCCTCCATACTATGGGTACTGCGGAGTCTAGTGGGGTTTCTTTTACTATGTTCCAGCTTAGAGGAACGACTTATTAGTGGCGGCAAGCATATGAGTTGGGTAGTCTGGCCAAAGCAGCTTCACTCACTTGGACTCAGTTCTTAGATATGTTCTTAAGGGAGTATGTTCCCAAAGTCTTAGAGATTCATGGCGTGCAGGGTTTGAGCAGTTGTGCCAAGGTTCTATGACCGTGTTAGAGTATGCGGTGGGGTTTAGTGATTTGGCTAGGCATGAACCAGTCTTGTTTGCTACTGTTAGAGAGCGGGTCCATCGATTGTTTTAGGGGCTCAACCCCAGTATCAAATTTAGCATGGCCTGAGAGTTGGAGGTGGACATCGCATACCAGCAGGTAGAGTGGATTGCTAGGAGATAGAAGGGTATGCTAACTTGGGAGAGAGAGGAGAGAGAGGCCAAGAAGTCTCGAGATTCTCGCACATACAATGGTACATGTGCCTCAGTTGTAGCTCGTCATGGTATGGGCTATGTGAGTCTCCCTGTTTATTAAGCACTTCCAGCTTCCAGCGGTACTCTGGCCACTCCTAGGCGTCAAGCTCCCTATTATGCATCGCCATTGTCTAGTGCACCTCCTGCACGGGGTTCTTTCAGTGGTTAGTCCAGCCGATCAGGCCCGAGCCATCCACATCAACCATGTCCCCCTAGAGCTTGTTTAAAGTGTGGTGACACTCGTCATATGGTGAGGGATTTTCCCAGACTCAGGAAGGGTGCACCTCCATAGACTACTCAGGCTCCGCGTATCCCATCGAGCCCTAAGGCTTCTCAGTCCACGGTCACCGCACCAGTTGCCACCCCACCTGCGCAGCCAGCTAGAGGTGGAGGTCGAGCAGGTAGAGGTCTCCCTAGAGGGGGAGATTAGGCCAGATATTATGCTCTTCCTGCTAAGACGGAGGCAGTTGCATCCGACTCTTTCATCACAGGTATTGTTTCGGTCTATCATAGAGATGCATTTGTCTTATTTGATTCAGGCTCCACTTATTCATATGTGTCATCTTATTTTGCTCCCTATTTGGACGTATCCCGTGATTCTTTGAGTTCTCCTATCTATGTGTCTACACCTGTGGGAGATTCTATTATTGTTGATCGTGTGTACTGGTCATGTTTGGTTGTTCTTAGTGGTTTTGAGACTATAGTCGATTTATTGTTGCTCGGTAGGGTAGACTTTGATATTATTTTGGGTTGTCTCCCTATCATACTACCCTTTATTGTCACGCCAAGGACGTGACGTTGGCTATGCCATGATTACCATGGTTAGAGTGGAGAGATACTTTCAATTATGTTCCTAGAAGGGTTATTTCATTTCTAAAGGCTTAGCGGATGGTTGAGAAGGGGTTGATGCATATCTGGATTATGTGAGAGATGTCAATATTGATGCTCCTACCGTCGAGTCAGTTCCGGTAGTGAGGGATTATCCAGATGTATTCCCGGCCCCAATAGAGTTGAAAGAGTTAAAGGAACAATTTCATGAGTTGCTTGATAAGGGCTTCATTTGGTCCAGTGTGTTTCCTTGTGGTGATCTAGTCTTATTTGTAAAGAAGAAGGATGGTTCTATGCTTGTGTATTGATTATCGCCAGTTGAACAAGGTTACAATGAAAAACAGGTATCCATTACCACGTATTGATGACCTATTTGATCAGCTTCAGGGTTCCAGAGTGTTCTCTAAGATTGACCTCCGTTCCAGCTATCATCAATTGAAGATTCGGGAGCCAGATATCCCGAAGATTGCCTTCAGGACTCGGTATGGACATTATAAGTTTCTTGTGATGTCTTTTGGGCTGACCAACTCCCCAACAACATTCATGCACTTGATGAACAATGTATTTCAGTCCTATCTTGATTCGTTCATCATTATGTTTGTTGATGACATTCTGGTGTACTCCCGGAGCTGGGAGGATCACGAGCAACACTTGAGGACTATGCTTCAGACCTTGAGAGAGAAGAAGTTATATGTAAAATTTACAAAGTGTTGATTCTGGCTAGATCAGTGGCATTATTGGGTCATGTAGTGTCGATTGAGGGGATCAAGGTAGATCCGAAGAAGATTGAAGCAGTGCAAAGTTGTCCTAGAGCATCCTCATCTACGGAGATCCGGAGTTTTCTTGGTTTCATGGGGTATTACCGTCAATTTGTAGAGGGTTTCTCGTATATTGCAGCACCTATGACCAGGCTGACCTAGAAGGGTTCTCCATTCAAGTGGACTGATGAGTGTGAGGAGAGATTTTAAAAGCTCAAGAATGTTTTTACTACATCCCCAGTGTTGGTATTGCCTACAAGTTCGGGGTCTTATACTGTTTATTGTGATTCGTCGAGCATCGGTCTTGGCGCGGTGTTGATGCGGGACGATATGGTGATTACCTATGCGTCTAGACAGCTAAAGGTGCATTAGAAGAACTATTCCGTCTAGTTAGCATCTATTGTTCATGCCTTAAAAATATGGCGGAACTATTTGTACGGTGTCGCTTGTGAGGTCTGCACCGATCATCGGAGTCTACAATATCTGTTCAAATAGAAGGATCTTAACTTGCGGAAGAGGAGGCGGTTAGAGTATCTTAAGGACTATGATATCACCATTTTATATCATCCGGGGAAGGCCAACTTAGTGGCCGATGCCTTGAGTCGCAAAGCAGAGAATTTGGGCAGTTTAACATATCTACCGGTAGCAGAGAGGCCATTAGCCTTGGATGTTCAGGCCTTCACCAACTACTTTGTTAGATTTGATGTTTCTAAGCCGAGCCGAGTTTTGGTTTGTGTGGTTTCTCGGTCTTCTCTTTATGATTGTATCAGAGAGCATCAGTATGACGACCCCCATCTGCTTGTCCTCAAGGACACGGTTCAGCACGGCGATGCCAAGGAGGTCACTATTGGAGATGATGGTGCATTATAGATGCAGGGCAGGCTACGTGTGCCCAATGTTGATGGCTTGCGTGAGTTGATTCTCCAGGAGTCTCATAGTTCGCTGTACTCCATTCATGCAGGTGCCGCGAAAATGTATCACGACCTGAGGCAACATTATTGGTAGAGGTAAAGTATTTGTATGGTTGGAGGGTGGTTAGAGGGTGAAGTATGAGCATCAGCGGCCAGGTGGAGTGCTTTAGAAGCTTGAGATTCCGGAGTGCAAATGGGAGCGGATTACTATGGATTTTGTTGTTGGGCTCTAATGGACTCAGAGAAATTTCGATGCAGTTAGGGTGATTGTGGATAGATTGACCAAGTCAGCTCATTTCATTCCAGTGCTGGATCAGGTTTACATTCGCAAGTTTTTCAGACTTCATGGCATGCTGGTATCTATCATCTCTGAAAAGGGTACATAGTTTACATCGCGGTTCTGTAGAGCCGTACAACATGAGTTAGGTACTCGGGTGGAGTTGAGCACAACATTTCACCCTCAGACGGACGGACAGTCCGAGCCTACTATTCAGATATTGGAGGATATGCTTCGTGCGTGTGTGATGGATTTTGGTGGTTCCTGGGATCGGTTCTTTCCGCTTGCGAAGCTTGCTTACAACAACATATATTAGTAGAGCATTCAGATGGCCCCGTGTGAGGATTTGTATGGTAGGCGGTGCCGGTCTCCGGTTGGTTGGTTTGAGTCGGCTATTGGATACAGACTTGGTTCAGGATGATCTGGAAAATGTTAAATTTATTCGGGATCAACTTTGTATAGACCAATCCAAATAGAAGAGTTATGCGGATCAAAAGGTTCGCGACGTTGCATTCATGGTTGGGGAGCGGGTCTTGCTCCGGGTTTCATCCATGAAGGATGTTATGAGGTTCGGGAAGAAGGAAAATTGAGCCCTAGGTATTGAACCTTTGAGATTCTTAAGAGGGTTGGAGAGGTGGCCTATAGACTTGCACCACCTATACTAGTTATAGTTCATCTAGTGTTCCGTGTTTCTATGCTCTGAAAGTATCACGATGATTTGTCTCATGTGATAGACTTCAGTTCAGTCGAATTGGACAAGGATCTATCTTATGTTGAGGAGACGGTAGCCATTTTGGACAAGCAGGTCCGAAAGTTGAGGTCGAAGAACAATGTTTCAGTTAAGGTCCAGTGGAGGGTTCCACTAGTAGAGGAGGCGACTTGGGAGACCGAGCATGATATGCTAGCCGTTATCCTCATCTTTTCACCGCTTCAGGTATGTCTCTATTCTCGTTCGAGGACGAATATTTGTTTTAAGAGGGGGAGGACGTAATGACTAGACCGGTCGTTTTGAGAGTATTAACCTCGATTCCCTATTTATTGATTCCTATATTTCATTATATGGTTACGTGACTTGCCGAGATGTTCGATTTTAATTTAAGGTGAATTTCGGAGTGAAATGGGACACATACTCCCTAAATTGGAAGTTTAAGTCGTAGGACTTGACCATAGTTTGACTTATGTGAAGACAACTCCAGAATGTAGTTTTGATGGTTCCAATAGATCTATATGATGATTTTGATCTTAGGAGCGTGTCCGGACGTTGATTTGGAGGTTTGTAGGTCGTTTTGGTGTGTTTTGGCGAAAGTTAAAAATTAGGTGAATTTTGGAAAGTTGGATCGGGAGTGGACTTCTTGATATCGGGTTCGGGTTCAGATTCGGATTCCGGAAGTTGGAATAGGTACGTAATGTCAATTATTACTTGTGTGCAAAATTTGGTATCAATTGGAGTTGTTTAGGTATGAATCAACGTCGGGTTCGAAATTTGGAAGTTCATAAGTTCATTAGGCTTGAATTGAGGTGCAATACGTATTTTTATGTTTCTTGATGTGATTTGTGGCCTCGAGTCTATCTGTTATGTGTTTTGGAACTTGTTGGTATATTCGGACGTGGTCCTGGGGCCCCCGGATGTGAATCAGATCGAAATCGGATCATTTTTGGACATAGGGAATTTGCTGATGCTGGGCTGGTTCTGGTGTCTACGCACCTACGGAGGGATTGGCCGCAAGTGCGGGCTCACTAATGCGAGCCATAGGTCGCAGGAGCGGATTTGGTCTAGCCTAATTGGGATCTCAAGTGCGAACATGTCACGACCCAAAATCTAACCACAAGTGTCGTGATGACACTTAGTCTCTAAGACTAAGTAAGCCGATCATAATAACAATTCAAGCCATTGTTTTATAGATGATCAAAACCAACAATAGAAATAATAATACAACCTCCCAAGAGTGGTAATACTGAGTCAAGAATTCTAACTGAATACATGAAATGATCTCGAGGAAATCGAATATACAATGTTGTTCGAATAATAATTGACAGTACAATAAAATGGAAAGACTCCACGGAATTGCGACAACCAAGCAACTCTACATTAAATCCTTGCGATCACACTCTAACTCTGTCTGAGTCCGATATCTCCAATACCTGGCTCTGCACAAAAATGTGCATAAGTGTAGTATGAGTACACCACAGTTGGTACCCAGTAAGTATCAAGACTAACCTCAGTGGAGTAGTGACGAGGTACAGTCAAGACACTCACTAATCAATTACCCTGTGCAGTGTAGCAGTATATAATAATAATAATAACAGAAACAAATAGCAATGAATATAAACAACAAGGTGACAAGGACACCATAAATATTTCTCAAACGAATAGGGATCACAAATACAACCAATCAATCAAGTCCCTCAAATATACGTCTTTCAAATTAAGTACTTCAAGTATAAATCTTTCAAATACAAGTTTTTCAATAAAAAATCTTAGAATATAATCCTTTCAAATAAATATATATTTTGAATATACTTCCTTAAAATAAATATCTTTCGAATATAATTCTTTCAAATAAAAGTCTCCTCGTGACACCTCATTTCATAATCGTAAAAATATAGGCCTCATCCCACTTTCACATTTCCACGGCACCTCGTGCCCATATTTCTATCACAACTGCACGGACAACTCACGTTTAATAATATCAATATATAAAAATTTGCATGATCAATTTACTTTAGAAATAGTTTGAGTGAAGAAAATGACATTGCACTTAAATTAAAGCGTAAGATAATCTACTGATTTGAATGTAAAACTTATTAATTTAATACATAATAGTAACTCCTATTAATTAAAACAACTCAGTCATCAAAAATCAGTAAAAACTAGAAATATAAATCTTCAGAGTCTCGTACTAAAAAGTTAAAGCCAACACAATACAACAAGGAGTTCAAAACACATAATAATAAAGTCAACTAGTACATCACGGAAGAAGTCAAGAATTTACATACGGAAAAACAAAATAACCAAAGGCAAGTTCAGCCATAGAAAAATATATCAACAAAGGGCACTCCCGAGATACCGTCTCATAGTCCCAAAAGTAAATGCTCAACAGGGGATCTCCTGCGGTACCACCTCGTAGTCCCAAAAATAAATTCTGAACAGGGGATCTCCCGAGGTACCGCCTTGTAGTCCCAAAAGTAAATGCTCAACAAGGGATCTCCTGAGGTACCGCCTCTTAGTCCCACGTAAATATGCAAGAAAGGTGGATCTCCCGAGGTACCGCCTCGTAGTCCCAAAAGTAAATATGCATCAACAGGGGCAATACAAGTGATCAAATATCACAGCATTTTACAAGTTACAACTCAAGTGCTCAATTATCACATCATTCACAAATTGCACTACAAGTTCTCAAATATAACAACATATCACAATTTACACCTCAAGTGCTCAATTATCACATCATTAACAAATTGCACTACAAGTGCTCAAATAGCATAACATATCACAATTGGCACCTCAAGTGCTCAAATATTACAACTTGCCACAGAAATCAATAATAATATTATTTTCTACAATAAAGAGCCCACGGCTCGACCATAATGTGCACAACATCTTAACAAAATGTGCGAGAGTGAACAACTCAACCGAATAATATTTCACAATTTGACACTTTGTCTCAATATAATTCACGGCCTTTATAAATCAATGCCAAGTTTTCAACAACATGAACTGAAAGGTAATTCATCAAGGAACAACACCTCTTTTAAATCACAAATTCAAAAAAAAAAATTGATTTATTCATCTTATTAACTAAATTTCCCATTTAAATTATCTGTAGATAAACTCAATAATGAAAGTAGTATCCATAAAAATGGCATCTCAAACAAACAGAGTTCACGAAAAGGTCATGTAGCAATCACACGTAATTATCATATAAGAACAACCTCGGCAAACAAGGAATGAGGCATGACAGATAAGGGATTTAATAAGTTCCAATATTTTTTTCAATTCAATACATAAGGGTGTCTATGAATTTTAACCTATATAATTTGCACATATAAACCAAGTACGTACTCGTCACCTCGCGTACATGGTTTTTAATCACACAATATTTACATAAGACTCAATACCTAATGAGAAATACCCCCACACAAAGTTAGGCAAGATATTTACCTTTACGGAGTTACGCCGATATTCCAAAATAGCCTTCTTTCTTGAATTGACCTCCGGACAACTCAAATCTATCCAAATTAATTGTATAGCTTCATTAAAGTTCATTGGAAAAAATTACAGATAATAAAACACCGACTTAAAATCTCACATTAAAAAGTCAACCAAAATTCAACGCGGGACTCGACTCTCAGAACCCGACATAATTTTAATGAAATCCGAACACCCGTTACGACACGAGTTCAACCATACCAATTTTATCAAATACCGATAAAGAATCGACTTCCAAATCTTAAATTTTTTTTTTTTTTTTGAAAAGTTTCAAAAGTTTATCCAATTTCTTCCATTGATTCACTAATAATTGATGAAAACAACCGTGGAATCATGAAGTATAATAACTTTTGGATATAGAACACTTACCATAATCCATATGGTGAATATCGCCTCAAAAATCACTTCAATCCGAGCTTCATAGCTCCAAATATGTTAAAATGGCTGAAACCTTCGTTTTAAGAATCTGTCCAGGCAAGTCACATTTGACATTTTCGATTTGCCTCTGCCCAGATAAATAACATAACTAGCCTTCGGTAAATCGATCATAACTTTCTGTACAAATTTCCAAATAATGAATGGTTTAGATTTCTGGATGCCAGACACTAAGGTCTACAACTTTCATATTTGATAATTTCCAGATTCCTTATAGATTTCGAGATATAAGTTCCCAAAGTCAACTCTACGCATCAGAAATCTGGGGATGCACACTGCTGTAGCCATAATTTGCAGCACCAGCCTTCAGTAAATCGATTATAACTTTGTGTACAAATGTCTAAATGGCGTATGATTTAACTTTCTGGAAACTAGAATCAAAGCGCTATAACTTTCATGTTTTGAAAATTTCCAGATTCGTTATAGATTTCAAGATATAAGCTTCCAAAGTCCCAACGCGATTGCGCCAGTTGCTGCCAAAAGCAGCTTCTGCCAACATAAATTCCAGCAGCTTCAAGAAGGCGCCAAATGATCCGAACCCCATCCGAAACTCATTCGAGCCACTCGCGACCTTGTCCAAATATACGAATAAGTCCCGTAACATAAAATGGACCTGCTCGAGACCTCAAATAACATCAAACAACATCAAAACTACGAATCGCACCTCGAATCGAATTATGAGTTTATGAATTTTCCAAATTCTACAATTTGCGCCGAAACGTATCAAATCAATCCAGAATGGCTTCAAATTTTGCACGCGAGTCTTAAATGGAATATCTACGCTTCGCCTCTTTCTATATGATAATATGCATCTTGGTTGCTGCGCTCCCTACGGGTAATAGCAAAAGAGTGAATAACGAATGATCCTCCAAACTAAAAGAGTGATTGAGTCCGACTCAAGCGAGTGAGTGGAAGGCGTGGCAAGAGAGCGAGTTCGACTCGCGAACGATCAGCAAGTGAAGGACCGATCCTTTTGCACCAATACTGTTGCGAGACTGGTACTTGGCGGCTCACGAGCAACATATAGACTAAGGTTTCCCATCACTCCCTCGCTCTTTTTTGAAGGCCCTTTCAATTCTCTTTCTAGTATGGTTCCTCCATAAGAACACTGAACGCCCAGCTTCGCAGAGCAGCTTTCTTCCCAGCCCACAACATAGTGTGGAATCTGGATCCTTTCATCGAGCACCATTTCGTGGACATGTTCTAATTTCTAGAATCGAATTTCGACCCCGATATCAATAAAGTCAACTCCCGGTCAAACTTTCAAAATATATTCTATTTTCCAACTTTCGTCAAAATGCGTCGAATTGTCCTACGGACTTCCAAATCAAGCATACGCCCAAGTTCCAAATCACCATACGAAACTATTGGATTTATCAAATTTCCATTCAAGATTCATCTGTTCAAAAGTCAAACTTCGGTAAACTCTTTTCATTTAAGCTTCAAAAATTAGAGTTGTTCTTTCAATTAAATTCCGAATCTTCAGGAAACCAAACTCGATCGTACACGTAAGTCATAATACATATTACGAAGTTGCTCAGGATCTTAAGTCGCTGAACGGGACAAAATTCTTAAAACGACAAGTCGGGTCGTTACATTCTCCCCCTCTTAAAACATATGTTCGTCCTCGTACGTGCCAATAATTATTCTTAGGACATTAAATTACTGAGTGTATTCTTACTCACATACTCGTGGGTGATTCTACATCACCGCAGTTTAACATGGGTCCGACAACCCTATTTCAATTGAGATTATTTCTTTTAACCTCATTTATAAACTTTAAAGCCAATTTTTTATTCTTTACACTCCAATTAATTTCAAAAAGGCCTGATTTTTATATTAACACACCGTGTTAGTCTCAACCGGCTGTAGCAATTTCGTGCCTACACACAGATTATACGTATGCCCATAACTACATCTCTGATCATAATAGTTGTTCATAATTAATTCCAACATCCTCAATAAATCTCATATTAACCAAAATCTTGTTTCAAAATTTTCACAACATTGACAGCAACACACGACGAATGAAGACCTCATAATTATTTACCTGAATTAATGATTCATATTTAACGCTGCCTGGGCACTCACCTCGTAGGCTAAAACTCAATATTCACAGCACGAATATGGCTAAATATGCACAATAACACATAAAAGAATTATCAACTAAGCCTAACAGGCATGACTCCTACTATAGTACAAATTTAAATTTCACAAAAGGGAGAATTTAAACACAAAATTTTTACCTCAAGGACCTCGTCCTTATATAACTTCCACCACGACTTGTAGCCGGTTTAAATATTTCACATCATATACAAATTGTGAGGATCTCGTCCTCAACTCTACATCACAAGTATTTTGCACATTGTGCCAATTGAAATTTTCCATTCCCTTTCCTTTAATGAACCCCCATACCGACAACGCATATAATTCACAAATTTTAATCAAACTATCTCGAATTTATATCAAAACTCACTGTAGTGAGTAACATAAAGTCACTTTTGGACACTTAGCCCTCAATAGTGTACAAAACAAAATGTTAGACATAGGCTAACACCATCAAATCTCCCAACAGGGATAAACACGTGAGTGGTGTACAAAATAACTAACTCACCATATATGGAGCATGATAGGAGGTCTCACCTTGATAATTCGAATTGAATTGAACTAAGAACACTGCTCCTCTTTTATGAATTAAATCATACCTGTAACGATGCCATTTGGTGTAGCGGCCTCAGCCATACCATATCAATTATATAAACGGGTCGGGCCTCCCCCTCTAAGGCGTCCCTTTACTCGTCTGTCCTCCACCCCTAACTGATTGTGCATGTGGCGTAGTAATTGAATAGAGCCTGTAGCATGAGTATTCTGATGAAATCTGCCTCTCCTAAGTCTAGGACAATCTCTCATGATGTGCCTAGTATCACCACACTAATAACAATCCCTCTGCAGGTTCGGCTACTCATACTAGGTCTGTTCCAGATAACTGGAATAACCATTATAGGAACCCTGTGTCGGTGGTGCATTAAAAGTAATTACTGGATCACTTCAAGTGCTCTGAAATTGTTTCCATGACCCCGATGATACTGAAATGTAGAATTAATAAGGACGCGGGATACCGCAAGTCCCATCATCATCCCATGCAAATCTCAACTCTTAATCATATACATGTTTCGGAGAACCTTTCAATACCACATAAATACATCTTAGGCCATATGACACATTCTGATGATCCACAATACTAACCTTCATCGCTCGTATGACACCGATCATAAGATACCTCAAGCCATTTATTTAGCGCATGTCATCCTCGTGACAGTTAAATTCGCTTCCTCTAGTGTCTTGGCTGCTAGTATGTACCCTTCGCTAAATAGAAGTCACATATGAACCACATAGTCTCCAATACCACCAGCTATCTTAAGATCTACATCCACCTCGTGAACCTACCACAATTGTGACGATTAGGCAACTAATTAAACCTTCTTAAGATCGTACATATAAACCAGATTTCAGAACCTGTTGGACCCTCATGTGCACAACTAAATGATCTCTCAATACTTCTGCATCCTCGATCTAGACGACACGTGGTAAGATTGGTTGAGCAACCCTGGCTCCCTTATAACCCCTCTGTAGTACCATGAACCATTGGCGCATAGTTGACACCAAGTGTGCAATTTCTTACACGAGTGGCTGCAAAAGAACATAAGATATATGTTTCAAGATGAATAAATGTCGCACGATAAGGAATGAAAGAAGTGGAAATTTTCCTACTAGCTTTTTAGCCTCTCGAAGATAAGTACAAATGTCTCTGTACCGATCCGCAAGACTCTACTAAACTTGTTCGTGACTCGTAGAACCTATGAACCTAGAGCTCTAATACCAACTTGTCACGATCCAAAATCGAACCACAAGCATCGTGATGGCACTTAGTCTCTAAGACTAAGTAAGCCGATCGTAATAACAATTCAAGCCATTTTTTATAGATAATTGAAACCAACATCGCAAATAATGCTACAACCTCCCAAGATTGGTAATTATGAGTCACGAATTCTAACTGAATACATGGAATAATATCAAGGAAATCGAATATACAATACTTTTCGAATAATAATTGACAGTGCGATAAAATAAAAATACTCCAAGGAACTGCAACGACCAAGCAGCTCTACCTTGAATCCTCGATCACAATCTAACTCCGTCTGAGTCTGATATCTCCAATACCTGGCTTTGTGTAATGACCCGGCCAGTCATTTTGAGAGTTAGAGCCTCGATCCCCTATTAACTACTTCCCCCGTACCTATTTCTCCAATTGTGTCTTGCCGGAGGGTTCGTTTTGGGGTTCAGAGTGAATTGATACACTTGGTCTCTTAATTGGAAGCTTAAGTTGGAAATGTCAACCGGATGTCAACTTGCCCTAGATTTGATTTTTGATGGTTCCGTTAGCTCCATTAGGTGATTTTGGACTTAGGAGCTCCTCCGGAATGTAAATTTGAGGCATGTAATAGAATTAGGCTTGAATTGGCGAAAGTAGGACTTTTGGCGATTTTTGACCGGCATCGGAAATTTCAGATATCGGGCTCGCAATGGAATTACGGAAGTTTGAGTAGGTTTTCCACAAGAACAAATTCCGCTTTTTATAGGACCAAAAATTCTTTCACAAAATAATCCATCTTTTTCCGGTTTGTTAGTTTTGTAATGAAAAGTATAGGGTTTTGTTACCTCTCCAACTATCTCTCCATTAGGCAGGATTTTAGTGGCCCAAGTGGTGTCATTTTTGACTTGTGTGTAAAATTTGAGTTTAGTCGGATGAGATTTTATATGTTTCGACGCCGTTTGTAATATTTAGAAATTTCAGAGTTCATTAGGCTGGAATCAGTGTGTAAGTCATGTTTTTTATGTTGCTTGATGGGTTTTGAAGGCTCCACTAAGTTTGTATGGTATTTTAGGATTGGTTGGTATGTTTGGCTGAGGTCCCGGGGGCCTCGGGTGAGTTTCGGGTGCTTAACGGGTGAAATCTTGGACTTAGAAGAATTTTCTGATATGCTGGTTTCTTGTGTTTTTGCATATGCGGTGGGGAGTCCGCAAGTGCGGCCCCGCAGAGGTGAGGTTGGGATTGCAGGTGCGCCTTTAGGCCTAGGATTCAGTGGTCGTAGATGCAACAAGTGCGCCACAGGAGCGGAGCCGCATCTGCGGAAGGGTAGTCGCAGATGCAGAGGAGAGAAGGATTCAAGGTTCTACAGAAGTGGACGAGTAGCCGCAGAAGCGCTTTGCAGATGCAGACATAGGCGCACATGTTCGAACTCTGGATTTTAATTAAACCTCGCAGGTGGGGATTCCTAGACGCAGAAGCGGCATCGTAGGTGCGATGATGAGGTCGCAGAAGCGAAGTCGTTGGGCAGAAAAGAGAGAGTTCGAGGGTTTGAAGCTCATTCTTCATTTTTGGATTTTGGAGCTCGGAAATTGGTGATTCTTTGAGGGATTTTCATGGAGATCTTTGGGATAATGATTCCTAGCTCGATTTATATTTCATTAATCTATTGTTGAATTCTTCATCTAATTAAGGAAATTGAGCGAGGAAGTTGGGAAAATGGGAGAAACATTCCCCAAACAAAAATATGAGTTTTGAGTGGGATTTAGGCGTCAGATTTGGATAATTTTTGTACGAGTGATCTCATGAGTGAATGAGTGTTCTTATTTGGTAACATTTACTCGATTCCGAGAGGTGGGCCCCGGAAGGCTTTTGACTGATTTTCCCATTTCTTGCTTTAACTTTGATTCCGTTCATTAGATTAGTTTCTTGTACTTATATTTATGTTATGTAATTGGTCTTGGCTAGATTTGGGCCATTCAGAGTCGAATATTCGTAGAAAGAGCGTTATTTCAGATTGAATTGAGCTTGGTTCGAGGTAAGTTGCTTGCCTAACCTTGTGTGGGAGGTACTTCCCTTAGGATTGTTTTGATATATGAGCGCCATGTACATGAGGTGACGAGTACGTACATGAGATAATTGTGTAAAAACCCGATTTTTCACTAAATAGTAGCATGTCTTTCCTCTTATTTGAACTTATTAGCACGTATAACATCTTGTTAGACTAAGAAAGCATGCCTACTTGCCTTAACTATTTACTTGAACTACGTGCAACATGTTTTAGTGGTTTTTCCTTAACTTGTACTTAGGTTAAATTATAAGTTTCGTACCGTATCTATTGAATTTACGTTGTTTGGCTGCATATTTACTTTGGGATTACGGAACGATATTCCGAGAGATCCTCATGTACTGCATATTTACTTTGGGACTACGGAACAGTATTCTAGGAGATCCCCATGTCTTGCATATTTACTTTGAGACTACGGAACGGTATTCCGGGAGACCCCCCTGCACATTTACGTTTGGGACTACGAGATGGTATCTCAGGAGATCCCCAGTTGAACTGTTGTGTTCTGAGCTGTTAATTTTCTATTATTCTTTCCTTGTTACTTTTCAGTCCTTATTAATGCGATATTTCCTTTGCTTTGCTTCATTATATATATATATATATATATATATATATGTTTTCGGTAGGGCCCTGACTTGACCTCGTCACTACTCGACCGAGGTTAGGCTTGGCACTTATTGGGTACCATTGTGGTGTACTCACGCCCTTTCTTGCACATGTTTATGTGATTGTAGATCCAGGTACATCTTACCCGCCTCATCATTAGTGCAACCGCAACTTCTTACCGGATACTTCAAGGTACATCTGCACGCGCCCGCAGATTCCTCGGAGTCCCCATCTATCCCTTATACTGTTTTCCCTCCTTTATCTCTTTAGACATTATGTATAGGAGACAGTTAGATAGATTCTTAGATCTTGTGATTCATGATTACCGGGTTTTGAGAGTGCTGGGTAGGGATGGCAATGGGGCGGGTGCGGGGCGGGTTTTGTTTGATTCGGGGCGGGGCGGCTTAAAATAGTTTTTAAAAGTTTTAAAGCGGGGCGAGGCAGGTTGCGGGTTAAATGCGGAGCAACTTTGAATTATAGCTTTTTTGAAACAAAGCAATCATTTCAACTATAATTTCACATTCTTCTTCACTAGCACGAATACTATTTTGATTTATAATTAACCAATTTGCATAAGTCTCACCAAAATGATATTACATCAGTCAAGATATGTTTATGTAGTTATTTTTAGAGTAGGTTTAAAGTAATCCTTTAAATGTATCTTTTACGTTTGACAAAAATCAACATTTTTGAAGTTCTACTTTTTGTTAATTTATGATTTTTGTTTTGTTTTGTTATTCTTTGGATAATTTTACTGGTTACTTCTTATGTAAAGGATCACAATAATTTTTGAAGTTCTTAAATTCCATCTACACATTTGTTTTGTATGAAGCTGAGTGCTGAAAGAGATAACAATGAGACTAAGCTTATAACTTCCAAAAATTAGCATTTGAAGAACAATAACAAAATGTTAAACTTACTTTGTTTTAGAAAAAAAATTAAAGAGAAAAGAAAAAAAATTAAGTGGGGCGGGGCCAAGCGGGGTGGAGCGAAAATTGAAAATTGAAATTTTTGGGGGTTTTGCCAAACCCACCCCGCACCTGCCCTGCTCCGCCCCATTGCCATCCCTAGTATAGGGAGATCCAAAGATCAGGCACCCGAGCCCCCTGGCAGAGCCGCTTGAAGCCGGGGTCGAGGTAGAGGACGACCACGCGGTTCAGCCAGAGCACCTGCGCGAGCTGCGACAGAGGAGCCCCTAACAGCTCCAGCTGGAGGACAGACACCGGAGGTTCCTATTGCTGCTCTAGCCCTTCAGGAGACTCTAGCCCAGTTCATGTGCATGTTCAGCACTTTAGCTCAGGATGGACTGATTCAGTTAGCTCCTGCCACATCTCAGGTCGGGGGAGGGGCACAGACTCCCGCAGTTCGTATTCCTGAGAAGAGGGTCCAGGTTGATCAGGCCCTAGAGTTTATTCCTATGCCACCAGTGGCTCCGGTTCAGCATGACTCCTGGGTAGCTGCTTCTGAGGAAGAGCATCTTAGACTTGAGAGGTACAAGAAGTACCACCCACCTACTTTCAGCGGATTAGCTTCAGAGGATGCTCAGGTTTTTCTAGAGGAGTTCCATCGTATCCTCCGCATTATGGGCTTAGCGGAGACGAGTGGTTTTTTTTACCGCTTTCCAGCTGAGAGGAGCAGCCTATTAGTAGTGGCGTGCCTATGAGATGAGTAGTCCGGACGAGGCAACCTCACTCACTTGGACTCAGTTCTCAGATATGTTTTTGCGTGAATATGTCCCTAGAGCCTCAGGGATGACTGGCGTGCAGAGTTTGAGCAGCTGCGCCAGGGTTCTATGACTGTGTCGGAGTTTTCAGTCGGCTTCAGTAAGTTAGCCCGACATGCACGAGCTTTGGTTGCTACAATTAGGGAGAGGGTTTGCCGTTTCTTTGAGGGACTCCACCCCACTATCAGGACCAGTATGACCAGAGAGTTAGAGATGGATATATCCTATCAGCAAGTCGTGAGTATTGCTAGGAGAGTGAAAGGCATGCTTTCCCGGGACAGAGATGAGAGAGAGGCTAAGAGGTCTCGAGAGACTGGTCATTATTCTGGAGCTCGTGCCCCAGCAGCTCGCCATGGTAGGGTTTTTATGAGTCGCCCAGTTCATTCAGCTCTTCCAGCAGCCAGTGGTGTTCCAGCTCCTCCTAGGCCTCAGGAGCTTTATTATGCACCGCACGTATCTAGTATGCCTCCAGCTCGAGGTTCTATTAGCGGCCAGTCTAGACGACCTGGCCCAAGCCAGTCCCAGCCGCCGCATTCTCCAAGGGGTTGTTTTGAGTGTGGTGATACTCTCCATATGGTGAGGGATTGCCCCACACTTAGGAAGGGTGCACCTCCATAGACTTCTCAGCCGCCACGTGCTACACCGGGTCCTCCGTCTATGCTTCCAGCCCCAGCTGCCACCCCACCCACTCAACCAGCTCGAGGTAGAGGTTGGGGAGGCCGAGGTCGTCGTAGAGGGGGAGGACATGCCAGGTATTATGCTCTTCCAGCCCGTTCAGAGGCAACTGCTTCTGATTCTTTCATCACAAGTATTGTTCCAGTCTATCATAGGGATGCATCAATATTATTGACCCAGGCTCTACGTATTCATATGTGTCCTCTTATTTTGCTCCACATTTCGGGGTATCTCGGGATTCTTTGAGTTCTCCTTTTTATGTATCTATTCCTGTGGGAGATTCTCTTATTTTGGACAGCGTATATTGATCGGTTCCAACCCTATACCACTATATAATGGTGAGGAGTGGTCGATGTAGTTTTACCCGATAGGTCGTTATCGATATCCATAGGGAGTTAACATTGGTTGGGAGTTGGGTTTCTACCTAATCTAGCTATGTGAGTTGTCTTTAATTGCACTTCCAACCATGCTTGGGATTGTTTCTATTCTAATGTTAATGCTATTGATTGCTGAAAATAATCTAAGCACAGTGTTTTTGTAGGAGTTGTTTTCAAATGATAAAAAGCACTAGGGAAGTGACTTCCGCCTAGGCGAGTATCTAATGGGGTCTAGAATCTAGGACTAGCTTGTTATGATTGGGGTCGTGATACAACCTTCACACATAAATACTCACTCTATACCTCTCGGTAATTTGAGTGACTTTGCCCGATTTGGCTTTCTCAAGCCTAAACGGGTGTCAAACAATTCAAGTGAAATTGACTCAAGTCGAGTATTACTATCTCTAGGTTTAACCCTTTAATTGGGGCTATCAATCTCTTGATTTCACCCCAATTCCTTGTTAGCCTATTTTTTCTAGACTTGGGCCCTCTCTCTTAAGAAGAGACTAAGTAAAAAAGGCACGAATCAAAGTTTGCAACCACCAATTCTACAGTTAAAGCATGAAACAAGCTAATTATCACTAACTCATAAACAATTAATCCCTAAAATTGAAGACACATTAAATACCCACACTAGGGTTGGGTCACAACCCTAGCTAATGAGTCTAGCTACTCATAATAATGATAGAAATCAAAGATGGACATGTAATATAAGCCATAAAATAAATTAAAAGAATAAAATCTAAATATATAAGCTAAAACTACTCTAAAACTACTCAAAGTGGTAAAGTACGGCTGTTCACGAGCTCCTTAGTACAAAACTTAACCTAAAAATGTGAAAAAAGATCTATTTATACACATATGAAATTACTGGATAAAAATGCCCTTACGGAGGACTCGCTGTAAGCGTAAAATTGAGCGCCTCCGCGCTTGCAACTTCGCGGCCGCGCAATAACGAGCGCGGTCTACGTTTTTCCTCATTTAACTTTGGACGGGAGTCTGTTTCGCGGACCGCATAAATACAGTCGCGTCCGCGTTGGCTTCAATCGCGGCTGCGCAAAATGTTCGCGGACCGTGTTCCTCAGTTTAGCTTTACTTGCAAACTCCCTGAACCTCTTATCTAGCTCCTATCAGAATTTCCATCGCGTCCGCGTCTGGTAACTTTGTGGTCGTGTAATTTAGACGCGGACTGTGTTCTTTGTTTGAGCCAAGATTGCAAACTATCTTAATCTCAATCAACGATGTTAGAGTAAGTCCTGTCGTGGCCGCGCCACAAGTTTCACGGCCGCGCTTTTATAACACGGTGAGCGGCAATATTTGCACTTGACTGCAGCTTCTCTGAACCTTAATCTTGCGGACCGCGTATTTGTGGCTGCCTCAGCGGAGGTACTTACGCGGCCGCGTAATATCACCGCTGTCCGCGCTTACTTCCATCCTTTGGTCTTGTGCAACTTTAACTTCTTTTTGAATTTATTTAGGCTTCTTTGCTCATTTCGACTAAAACTTGCAAGTAAGCACCTTAAGTCAGTTTTCGGGAATACCTTAACGCAATTTTCACCCAAAACTTAAGCAAAAGAGAGCAAATAATAGGCTAAAATCCCTAGTTATCAACTCCCCCAAACTTAAGCTTCTTGTCAAGCAAACAAGGTAATTCCCACCTCCGCAAGAAAAAGAAAAGAAAATTTCAGTTTTCCTAAGGTGACTTCATCAAACTTCAATTGGAACTAACAATTACCCTCAACACAAATGCATTATCAACAACATTAAACTATGACTTCTTGAGCTTCATAGGTCTAATGTGACACAAGAGCTTCAAGAGTTGACTCAATTCATCAAGGACACTCGCTCTCTCACGTAATTCATTGTGGACCCCAGACTCCTTCGCCCCTACTCTCCATGTGCTCATCTCACCTTATAGAATGTGACACTCAAAACTGGGATTGTAAAGAAGTGCGCTCATCACTATCAAAAGAATGTCACAAGTCCCGCTCTAAGTACCATAGGCTTGCCCCTCATGTAAATCACCACTAATGTAAGCTCACTCAACTTTAAATCTATAGGGCTTTAGTGGGATGTAATGAAGGATTTTCGGATCGAGATCGGACATAATGAACTATGATAGTATCATCTTTCCTTAAGCAGTCCATTTTCTCAATTCGGTTCATGCTTTCTTGACTCTTTGAGTCATTTTCTTCTCCTTGGGGGAACTAGAGAGACACAATGTCACTTTTTTCTTCTATGTGACGAACATTTTTCTCCTTTCCTCATCATTCCCAACCTTTCTACATTGTTTTCTTGAATCCTTTCAACCTTTACTTTTCTTTTGACATGCTTCTTTTTGGATTTTCATCCTTTTCTTTTCCTTTCCTTTTCATCAATTATTTTTGTTCTTTGCATCTTTCATCACTTTGAAATTCCTCGTCTCTCCCCCAAACTTATGTTTTTGACTATTTTTCATCATGAATATTAAGGAAGATTGGGTGCCAAGAGAGGGTCATTATAGAACGGATGAAGGCTTGTAATATGGTTATTGAACGAAAAAGGCTTAGGCTCAAAGGGGGTTGACTAAGGAGATCATAATGGTAGGATATGGAAGTTTTCAAAGTTCAAATAGGACCAAGGAGAGCCTATAATCACTTCTCAAGTCGAGCTACACTTAGAATTTCGCTTAGAAAAATATTCGGGGCAAGTTCTAGACTTGTTGGCACGGGACTTGGACTTGCAATTCAAAACCTCACCTCTCAAGCTACTGGATTATTAAAGAGACTAGAGTCGAGGGCCCACAACAACCTTAGCTAGGATTGAAGATCACAGATGGCTAACAGTAACCACTTGATGATAGCTTTAGTCAACTCAAGATTCTAAAGGTCACAACTAGAGCTAATCTCGTCAACAAACTTGTCTCTAACCATGAGGTCGAAGGTAAATGTGCTAGTGCCAAGTGAAGCTTACTTGAGTCACTTTTATTCATTACTATTATATATATCAAAATAAAAAGAAAAACAGACTCAATCCCTTAAGAAGGTTGTCACGCCATCCATCGTTGGGAAGAGCCACCCGGTTCACACAAATTCCACCTTTGGAAAGAACCGTGACATTAAGAAAACCAAAGGCTTATGGATCACGAAAAAATTTAAAAAGAAGCTACAAATTCAAAAATATGCTACTAAAGGAAATAAGAAGCTAAGCTAATAAGGAAAATTACAAAAGAAGTTATAAAGTAAAAATATGGAAAGTAAAATGAATATGTACAATAGGGGATTGAAATGAATATACACAAAATGGGGATGAATATATACCTGAAATGGTAATTTTATATACATACCAAAAGTGAAAATTGCAAAAATGAAAGTACGATAAGTAGAAAATAAAGAGAAAAAGTATCAAAGTTATTACAGACCAATCATCAAAATCATCATATCAAAATAAGGCCACCCCCCCCCCCCC
>ML293688.1:0-20422 GCA_005239495.1 Nicotiana undulata | reverse complement strand
AAAAAAAAGGCCCCCCCCCCCCCCCCCAAATAAAAATTAGCATTGTCCTCAATGCTATAAGCAAAAATAGAATAGGGGAGGGATAGATAGTAAAGAAAACTCCCTATGAGGCCTCTGTCTGCATAGGGTCACCGACGGGGTCCAATGTCTGTCCAGAATCATCACCTCGCTCGGGGTCCTCCAGCTGAATCTCCAAGTTATCAATCTGGGATATCACCACTTTCTTCACCGGCTCTCTGTCAGCCTCCTGCTCTGGTGTCTGTGTTGTCTGTGCTGCAGGGGATGTCTCTCCCATAAGGATATCTAAAGGAATGTCGCCGACGGAAGTGAGCTTCGCCACCTTCTTCTTCAACTCTTCTTGACCCTTCTTTACTTTCCTCACCTGTTTACCCAGCTCTTTTATTACCTTTTCATGCTTACCTAGAGACTCCAGAATCTTATTTTGGTTGTCAAGAATATTCTTCAATGATTCCTCCACTGATGGAGGCATCTGGAGCTGTGCTGGAACTGCCTGAGCTGCTAGGGCACTGGACAAGGCAGATACCTTTGATGTAGCTACCTGCATCCAGTTGTTGATGCCGGCCAAAGTCTGATTTACCCTCAATGCAGTCTGAGGGTAAGCTGATGAAGAAGGCACTAACGGAGGAACCGAAGTAGATAGCCCGGAGGGTGGATGTGGTATGGCAGCAGATGACCCCTCAACAGTGGAAGGCTCGACCTCAGTGGCCACTACCCCTAGCTCTTTAGACTGGCCAGTGGAGGTGGTGGATTTTGCCTTTGACTTGGGGTTGTCCGGACCCTGAAGGCTGTACTAGGTGAATGGCCTTTTTGGCTTCATTTTAGTGTCAAAGTCCCTTCCTTCTACTCCCTGGTCCTCTGCGAACATGGTGAGAAAGTTTGGGAAGGGATACGATCTCTCATCCTTGCCAATAGCTTTGGTGATAACTCTGCCCATAATGTTCCCCGCCATGATAGCCCCCACAATAATTGCTCGGGAGACCGCCATGTCACTGTCATGCGTAGTAGGGTCTATCCGGCTGCATACAAAAGTAGACCACCCCTTTGCTTCAAAGCTCAGGGTATTCCTAAAGATCGAAACTCCAGGTGTCAGCCAAACTGGAGTAGTCCCTAGGATGGCTATCACCGATGCAAGCCATGGGCAGGCTAATTCTTCTAGAGCCACCTTCTCCAGATAGAGCGACACATCCTCATCATTGAACCCAACATATTCATTTAAAGCCTTACCATCAAACAGAATCTTCCGGTTCCGGACCTTGGTCATGTATGTGACCTTTTTTATGTGGGCGACATTTGCATAGAACTCTTTGACCAAATACTCATTTGCCTCCAGTAGGTTGCTGGTGAAGAACTTCCACCCCACTCTTTTATTAGATTGCCTCTTGACATTGGGGCTGTGGGGTAGAAGATCCCGCTCAATGAATACCCTCTCAAGTGTGAGTGACCTTTGAGGCCACCATTCCCGGAACTTGTGGTAGGCCTTCTCACTGACAAATCGGTCTTGTCATACCACCATGTTCCTTGATCTCATCAACCACCCAGTCTGGGTGTCACCCCCTCTACCGTCATCTGGGACATCGTCATCACTATCAATATTTTCTAGGGCTGCTGTGGAGGCTGGAGTTGTAGAAGTTTGGGAAGGAGGTGTTGGAGTGTCATTATCTCCTTCTGAGCCAGACCCGGATGAAGATGTAGGTTCATTCAATAGGCGACGAGGCTGGGATTGTGCCTCTTGTTGAGTTTGGGCTGCTTCCCCCTCAGAAATCTCCCGAGAGGGGACATATTCACTAGTCTCCGAAGTGTCTGGAGTTGGCCTCCGGAGGGTCTGTTTATTCCCAATGATCCTTTTGGGAGCTAGAGGTGCAGCAGTCTGTTTCCCTCTCCCCCAGCCCCGGGAGGAATCTCCCCTCCCTTGTTGTTTTTCCAGTCCACCTCGAGATCTAACCATTATCTGCATACACAATTAGTGAAAGCTCATTAGTAATGTTATTCAAGAAAGTATCAGATGAAGGAAGATAAATGATCATTGTATTTCACATAACAGTGGTGATGTTTTATACTTCAATACCACACAGAGGGGGGGGGGGTGATTTGTATGGTGTCCAATTTTTCGAGTGATGTCTTATTAGAAGAACCTGGTTCTTCTCGGTATTCCAAATTCTACTGGTGCGGAATAATAAATGCAGTAAAGTAAAAACCCAGAAATTTTTACGTGGAAAACACCTGACTCAGAAGGTGAAAAAACCACGACCTACTCCTCAGTAGGATTTTCACAAACTCTTCACTACAACTCTGAGCCAAACATCATTTACAAAATAAACTCTTTTGTAAACCTAGGACTAACTCTAATCCCTTTGTAGCAACCTAGCCTCTAGCTAATTGCGACAAGCTTCAAGTTAACTCTAACTTGAATAGTGTGTACCTATTACAATTGCTTCTAAGAAAGCTGAAAAGATACAATATTAAATCACCTACTACAACAAACTAGACTCAATAAACAAATAGATGAAACTGGTTCTTCTAGCTGGTCAGTAGCCTTTGTGTCGCACAAGGACTCTGCTTACAAAATGTCTCTGGGAATTTTGCTTTCAATTCTTGTTTTACTTATGCCTTTGTGCGATGCTCTTCAGTAGAAATAATTCAACATTATATAGCGCCAATAGTTGAGATGTTCTTGTTTAATTCAGATGCAACTCTTCCTTGGTGGAAGAGTTTGTGTTAAACTCAACTTCCTTCCTTTGTTACTATCCTTGCTGAATTCAAACTCTAACCTCTTATCAATTTGCAACCTTTTCGCTTTAGGAGACAACCTCTTAGTTCCCAGATAATTTACATAACATGTTATCTCCTACGCATGGACTCTTCGCGTGCCTGTGAGTCTGTTTCACTATGATAGCCTGATGGACCTGGTTCAACTTGGTAAACATTTGTCAATCTTCAAAACCATGCAGTGACTTGGGTCAACAAGTGGACTGCTGACAACGAAAATAGATTCGCGGCCGCGGACTAGCCACCACTAACCGCGTAAAAAGAGTCGCGACCGCAAGAGACTGAGGTTCAGACTACCAAGTCTCTGAAGTTGAAGCACCGCTGGCCGCAAAAATTTAGGCGTGGCCGCAAAAGAAGAAACGCTGACCTCGTAAAAATGAAAGTTGTCGCGGACCCAATTGCATGATTCTCTTAAGCTTAGACGCGCGATCCACATAATTATCAACGCAGCCGTGGAAAGTCCATCGCGGACCGCGTAAAAATCATCGCGGCTGCAAAAAGTTAACCAACTCAGTACCTACACATGAACACAGAATGCGAAATTTAAGTCGCGGTCCGCGGAATTCAAATAATACGGGCACTGAAGAAAATTTCATGACCTAGGGTTTTGTTCACTTAGCAAAACTTTGGCAATTAGGTGGTAAAATGAACAACATCATCGCCCATTAGGCATGCTAATTAATTACCCATCCAGTTATTTCACCAATTAATCATGATTATGATTCTTGGCATGTAGTAACCCTAACTAGAAAGAAAAAATGAAACTAACTAAAAAAAAGAAAGAAAGAACTACAATTAATACATAGATTCTAACATACCAGTTGTGAGAATTGAAGTAGAAACTTGACTCTTGGTTACTAGGATGATAATGAAGATTAAAGAGAGGGAGATGAACAGTGCTATAAGGATTTTGAGCAGTAAAAGTTCGAAAAGGGTAAAAGGAGGAGAGCCCTCCTATTTATAGTTACAACCTAAGGGCCCACCGACCTACTTGAGCGCGCCCGCGGAACTCCACCTCGGTCTGCGCTTTTGCATTTTAGACTAGCTGATGATAGGTGCACTTCGCTGACATCGGATAAACATGCGCGACGGCGTATCAAGCATTGGTGACCGCAAAATAATGATCGTGGACGCGGAAGCAACTTCAAAGATATGTCATTCAAGGCGTTTCAAGTCTGCGACCGGTGCACATTTTTTTCCTCGCGAAATAGCTGCCACTGACCGCGAAATTTTGAGCGCGGTCAGCGGTTAGCCAAATTTTTCCAGTATCATTCCTGCACATCACAAACAATTCCTACACAAATGTCCCAACCAGTTAGTTATAGAGCCTAATCTACAAAGAAAAATGAAAGAGAAAGATAAAACACTTGGGTTGCCTCCAAATAAGTGCCTGATTTAACGTCGCGGCACGATGCAGGTTACCATCATTATTGGAACTTGATCAAGGCCACCATGTGGCTGTCATTAAACTTGCCCAAGTAATGTTTCAAACGGTGCCCATTAACCCGGAAGATTTCACCATTTTTGTTCTTCAAGTCGAGAGCACCAAAAGGTGTTACATGCACTACCTCAAAGGGGCCACTCCATTTGGACTTAAGCTTTCCTGGAAACATACGTAACCGGGAGTTGAAGATAAGGACCAAATCACCCTCCTTGAATTTCTTGCTTCGGGCATAGTTTTCGTGCAAGTATTTCATCTAGCTCATTGAGTTGTTCCACACAGAGATTTGCTGCAACATCCCACTCAAGATTTAACCTCTTCAAGGCCCACATGGCTTTGTGTTCTATCTCAACCGGCAAATGACACACTTTTACAAACACCAACCGGTACGGAGGCATACCAATTGGAGTCTTAAATGCAGTCCTATAAGCCCACAACGCGGCATCTAGCTTCCTTGATCAATCTGTTCTATTTGCATTCACAGTTTTTGACAATATGCTTTTGATTTCCCTGTTTGAGACCTCCACTTTTCCCCTAGCTTGGGGGTGATAAGGAGTTGAGACCTTGTGATTGATACCGTACTTTGCAAGCAAAGTGTCAAATGCCCTATTGCAGAAATGAGACCCCTCATCACTGATAATTGCCCAAGGAGTACCAAACCGTGTGAAGATGTTTTTCTTGAGGAACGCCACCACACTCCAGGATTTGTTGTTGGGAAAAGACACTGCTTCAACCCACTTGGAAACATAATCAACCGCCACCAAAATGTAAGTATTTCCACACGAACTCACAAAAGGCCCCATGAAGTCTATACCCCACACGTCAAAAATGTCAACTTCAAGAATAGTGGTGGGAGTCATTTCATCCTTCTTTGATATTCCCCCAGCTCTCTGACATTCATCACATCTCTTGAAAAGCTCACTTGCATCTCTATACAGGGTTGGCCAATAAACACCACAGCTAAGAACCTTGGAAGCAGTTCTCGCCCCATCGTGATGACCACCGTAGGGCGAGGAATGACAAGCATCAAGTATACTCATTTGATCCTCCTCTGGGATACATCTACGAATCACCCCATCATTGCAAATATTGAACAAATAGGGCTCATCCCAATAATAGTCCAAACTGTCCCGTTTGAGTTTCTTCCTTGGGTTAGAAGAGAGCTCACACGGGACAATGTCAGCAACAAGGAAATTGGCAACATCCACGAACCAAGGCATATCATTCAAAGAAACTGAGAGGATTTGCTCATCCAGGAATGCATCATTAATTTCAAGACCATCTTTGGGCCTCCCTTCCTCTTCTAAGCGGGACAAATGATCTGCTACCTGATTTTCACTTCCTTTTTTATCAATGATCTCGAGGTCAAATTCTTGAAGCAACAAAACCCATCTCATCAATCTACCTTTTGAGTCCTTCTTGCTCATCAAGTATCAGAGTGCCGCGTGATCGGTGTGAACAATCACTTTGGCACCCATGAGATAAGGCATAAACTTCTCCATGGAGAACACAATTGATAACAACTCTTTCTCCGTCACTGTATAATTAACCTTGGCATCATTCATTATTTTGCTTGCATAGTACACCGGGTGAAATATCTTGTTCACCCTTTTCCCCAAAACCGCTCCTACCGCAACATCACTTGTGTCGCACATAAGCTCAAAGGGAGAGCTCCAATTGGGTGCGGTAATGATTGGAGTGGTTGTCAATTTATACTTCAAGAGCTCAAAAGCCTTCATGAACTCTTCATTGAAATAAAATTTTGCATCCTTTCTAGCAGCTTGCACAGGGGATTCACCACTTGGGAGAAGTCTTTGATGAACCTTCGGTAGAACCCCGCATGCCCAAGAAAACTCCTAACTCACTTGACGGAAGTAGGGGGAGGTATCTTTGAAATCACTTCTATCTTCACCTTGTCCACTTCGATTCCATTCTTTGAGATATTATGGCCGAGGACAATGCCCTACTCGACCATAAAGTGGCATGTTTTCCAATTAAGCACAAGATTTGTCTCTTCACATCGGGCTTGCACCTTATCAAGATTTTCCAAACATTATTCAAATGAGTCTCCAACCACACTAAAATCATCCATAAAGACTTCGAGGAAGTCCTTCACCATGTCCGTAAATATAGCCATCATGCACCGCTGAAAGGTAGCGGGTGCATACATAATCCAAAAGACATCCGGGAGAATACAAATGTAACATACGGGCATGTGAAGGTAATTTTCTCTTGGTCCTACAGGGATATAATAATCTGGTTGTAACCTGAGTACCCATCCAAGAAACAATAGTAGGCACGCCCGGCAAGTCTGTCTAACATCTGATCAGGAAAGGGCAATGGAAAATAATCTTTTCTAGTCACTTTGTTCAACTTTTGGTAGTCCATGCATACCCGCCATCCGGTCACGATCCTAGTAGGGATCAATTCATTTTTCTTATTTGTGACAACGGTCATACCCCTTTTTTTAGGCACACACTGCACCGGTGAAGTCCATGCACTATCCGAAATAGGATATACCACCCTTGCATCAAGCCATTTGATAATTTCCTTCTTGACGACCTCTTGCATAGCCTCGTTCAACCTCCATTGATGTTCCACGGACGATTTTGCATCATCCTCAAGTATAATTTTATGCATGCAAAAGGAGAGGCTTATGCCCCGAATATCAGCTAAGGTCCATCCAATTTTCTTTTTTCTTCTTTGAAGTACCTCAAGAGTGGAGTTTACCTGCACTTTGGTTAAGCAAGCAGAAAGAATAACAGGTAATATAGAATATGGGCCTAAGAATTCATACTTGAGGTGAAAGGGTAGAGGCTTCAACTCCAATGTTGGTGGAGTCTTCCGATTTTCCAAATCCAAGGAGAGTTTACGGGGCCCATAAGAGTAGGATCCCATTCCTTGCAATGCATTAGCACATTCAACCAAGACATCCCTTTCATCATCCTCATGGTTCAACAATACAACTTCCATAGGATCTTCCACATTGATCATTGTACTTGTATCATCAATTATCACCTCCGTCACGAGGTCCACAAAAGAGCAAACTTCATTACTATTCGGCTGCCTCATCGATTTGCACGCGTGGAATACAACATTTTCATCACCCACCCGAAAGGTGAGCTCCCCTGCTTCCACATCAACCAAATTCTTCCTTGTTGTTAGGAAATGACTTCCCAATATTATTGGCACCTCATAGTCGACTTCGCAGTCGAGAATTACAAAATCAGCAGGAAAAATAAACTTGTTGACCCGTACAAGAACACCATCAATAATACCAAGGGGCCTCTTCATTGTTCTATCCGCCATTTGTAATCTCATTGAAGTCGCTCGCGGTTGACCAATACCCAAAGTCTTGTATACGTATTAAGGCATCAAATTTATACTTGCACCCAAATCACACAAGGTCTTTGCAAAATTCGCACTCCCAATGGTACAAGGAATTGTATCGAGTGCACAATTGCACTAACTTGATGAGTCATTTTGATGGTCTCACAATCCATAGATCTCTTTTTAGTTACCAAGTCTTTCATAAACTTGGCGTATCCCGGCATTTGTTCAAGAGCTTCCACCAAGGGCACATTGATTGACAAGCTTTTCATAATCTCAATAAACTTCTTGAATTGGTTTTCATACTGTTGCTTTGCAAGGCTTTTAGGATAAGGCGGAGGAGGCCTTGGCAAAGGATCCTGGGCTTTTGGCACTACCGTTTCTGGTATGTCGATCACGTGTTCCCTAGATGGGTTCACGTCATTTTGAGTGTCCTCCTCGTTGTCATGAATATCGATCCTCACTTCCTCATACAAATTCTCTTCACTCACTTGCTCATCAACTATTGGATCATCATCATTTTGCAACACAACATCATCATTCACAATTTGCTTTTGATTTGAGGTACTTGCTTCACCACCTCTACCGCTCCTAGTGGTCACCGCCATGGCATGGCCTGTATTGTTCCTGCCGTTCGGGTTTACTACTGTGTCACTTGGTAGAGCACCCTTAGGGAGAGTGTTCAATGCTTGCGAGATTTGACCCATTTGTACTTCTAAGTTACGAATGGAAGTAGTGTGGGAGGAAATTTGAGCATCGAAATCGGCACTCCTTTCCATCATCTGTTTAAACATACTCTCTATCCTCCCCATCTCATTATTTGAAGAAATTTTCCCTTGAGATTGATATGGAGGATGATTGTTGGTTTATTGATACATCGGGGGCCTTTGAAAGCCCGGCCCCCGGTTGCCTTGATTATTGTTACCCTAACAACCTTGGTTATTATTACCTCCCCAATTGTTATTGTTGTTTCCTTTATTTCCCCAGTTCTGGTTGTTGTTCCCCCAATTGTTTGAGTTGGTGTTATTTCCATTGTTCCAATTCCCTTGGCGTTGATTGATCCAATTCTGATTATTCCCTTGCGATCTCCATTGTTTATTTGGGGCATTGCTCCGTTGTCCTTGATAGTTGTTTGCATACCAAACTTCCTTGCTTTGGTCATCATACGAATCATCTTGGTTGTAGCCACTTCCACTTTGTTCATATTGATCTTGATTACCTTGCACTTGATGACCATGTTGTATCCTCTTATTGACCATTAGATTGACCCATTCCATTGCATTTACTTGTTTTGGTCCTTGAATCTGCTGCAACTGTGCTTTGGCTAACTGGTTCATGGTTGCTGTCAACTCAGCTATGGCTTGTCCGTGGTCTTGCAATTCCTTATGAAGATTGATTATATTCGGGTCACCTTGGGGAACATTTGCCCGACTCTGCCAAGCTGAAGAAGTGTCAGCCATTTCATCAAGTATGTCACAAGCCTTATCATAAGGCAGCTTCATAAAATTTCCCGTTGCTATCTGCTTCACTACACATTGATTGGTCGTGTTTATACCCCGATAGACTGTCTGTTGGATCATTGCTTCGGTCATGTCATTATTGGGACATTCCTTGACCATAGTTCTATATCTCTCCCAGATTTCATGAAGGGGTTCATTGGGTTCCTGTTTGAAGGCTAAGATCACAGTCCTTAATGTTGCCATATGACCTAGTGAGACAAACTTGGATATAAACTTATCCGCCAACTCATCCCACGTAGTGATGGAATGGTTGGGGAGCCTCTCGAGCAAGTCCAAATCTTTCCCTCTAAGTGAAAAAGGGAACAATCTCAATCTTAATGCATCCTCCGACACGTTTATCTGTTTTCTTCCCCAGCAGGTATCTACAAATCCCTTTAGATGTTTATAAGAATTCTGATGGGGAGCGCCTGCGAAGAACCCTCATTTCTCCAATAAGGTAAACATAACATTTGTAATCTAGAAATTGCCCACCCGGATTCGGGGTGGGACAATCGCACTGGCGTAACCTTTATTGGGAAGCACCCGATGAGCTGCCCGTAGAGGAGGTAGGGGAGGATCTGGAATATTGTCATTGGCTTGGCGGCCTCTTCTTTGATACTAGATGCACCTCATCCTCACCATTATCATCTACCTCCTCCCTTGGGAGAACATTGCCGAGAGGATCATCCATTTTGTACCTAAAGTGATTAACACACAAAAGTTAGTATAATAGAAGGAAAGAAAAACAATACACACAACTAGTCAGATAGATATCCAAAACCTTTTAACTCCCCGACAATGGAGCCAAAAAGTGATCGGTTCCGACCCTACACCACTATATAATGGCGAGGAGTTGTCGATGCAGTTTTACCCGATAAGTCGGGATCGATATCCACAAGGAGTTAATATTGGTTGGGAGTTGGTTTCTACCTAATCTAGCTATGTGAGTTGTCTTTAATTGCACTTCTAACCATGCTTGGGATTGTTTCTATTCTAATGTTAATGCTACTGATTGTTGAATAAAATCTAAGTACAGTGTTTTTGTAGGAGTTTTTTTCAAATGATAAAAAGCACTAGGGAATTGACTTCCGCCTAGGCGAGTATCTAATGGGGTCTAGAATCTAGGACTAGCTTGTTATGATTAGGGTAGTGATACAACCTTCACACATAAATACTCAGTCTATACCTCTCGGTAATTTGAGTGACTTTGCTCGGTTTGGCTTTCTCAAGCCTAAATGGGTGTTCAAACAATGCAAGTGAAATTGGCTTAAGTCGGGTATTACTATCTCTAGGTTTAACCCTTTAATTGGGGCTATCAATCTCTTGAATTCACCCTAAGTCCTTGTTAGCCTATTTTTCCTAGACTTGGGCCCTCTCTCTTAAGAAGAGCCTAAGTCAAAAAGGAACGAATCAGTGTTTGCAACAACCAATTCTAAAGTTAAAGCATGAAACAAGCTAATTATCACTAACCCATAAATAATTAAGCCCTAAAATTGAAGACCCATTAAATACCCACACTAGGGTTGGGTCACAACCTTAGCTAATGGGTCTAGCTACTCATAATAATGATAGAAATCAAAGATGGAGATGTAATATAAGCCATAAGAGTCAATTACAAGAATAAAATCAAAATATATAAGCTAAAACTACTCTAACAATTACTCAAAGTGGTAAACTACGGATGTTCACGAGCTCCCTGAAACAAAACTTAACGTAAAAATGTGAAAAAAATCTATTTATACACAACTGAAATTACTGGACAAAAATTTCCTTACGGAGGTCTCGCTGTCTGCGTAAAATTGAGCGCCTCTACGCTTGCAGTTTTACGGCCGCTCAATAATGAGCGCAGTCCGTATTATTCTTTGTTTGGCTCTGGATTGGAGTCTGTTTCGCAGACCGCGTAATACAGTCGCGTCCGCGTTGGCTTCAATCGCGGCCGCACAAAATGTTCGCGGACCGCATTCCTTAGTTTAGCTTTACTTGCAAACTCCCTGAACCTCTTATCTCGCTCCCAGCGGAATTTCCACCATGTCTACGTCTGGTAACTTTGCGGCCGCATAATTTAGATGCGGGTAGCGTTCTTTGTTTGAGCCAAGATTGCAAACTCTCCGAATCTCAATCAACGATGTCAGCGTAAATCCTGTCGCAGTTGTGCCACAAGTTTCGCGGCCGCGCTTTTATAGCGCGGTGAGCGGTAGTATTTGTACTTGACTGTAGCTTCTCTGAACCTTATTCTCGTGGACCGCGTATTTGTGGATGCCTCAGCGGAGGTACTTACGCGGACATGTAATATCACCGTTGTCCTCGCTCGGTTCCATCCTTTGGGCTTGTGCAAGTTTAACTTCTTTTTTGAGTTTATTTAGGCTTCTTTGCTCATTTTGACCAAAACCTGCAAGTAAGCACCTTAAGTTAGTTTTCGGGAATACCTTAACGCAATTTTGACCCAAAACTTAAGCAAAAGAGATCAAATAATAGGCTAAAAACCCTAGTTATCATATATCGGTCGTGTTTGATTGCTCTTAGTGGTTTTGAGACCAGATTTGATTTATTATTGCTCAGCATGGTATGTTTTGATGTTATCTTGGGCATGGACTGGTTGTCGCCCCATTATCCTATTCTTGATTGTCACGCTAAGACAGTGATGCTGGCTATGACAGGCTTACCGTGATTAGAGTGGCGAGGTACCTTAGAGTATACTCCCCGCAGGGTTATTTCATTTTTTAAGGCTGAGCGAATGGTTGAGAAGGGGTGTGATGCGTATTTGGCCTATTGAGAGATGTCAGTATTGATACCCCTATAGTTGAGTCGGTTCAGTAGTGAGTGACTTCCTTGATGTGTTCCCAGCTGATCTTCTGGTCATGCCGCCCGACAGAAACATTGATTTTGGTATTGATTTGTTGTCGGGCACTCAGCCCATCTCTATTCCTCCTTGTCGTATGGATCCTCCTAAGTTGAAGGATTTGAAGGAGCAGTTGCAGGAGTTGCTTGATAAATGCTTCATTAGGCCTAGTGTGTCACCTTGGGGTGCTCCGGTCTTGTTTGTGAAGAAAAAGATGGTTCTATGAGTATGTGTATTGATTATCGCCAGCTGAACAAGGTTACAGTGAAGAACAAGTATCCATTACCTCGCATTGATGAGTTATTTGATCAGTTGCAAGGTGCCAGGGTGTTTTGCAAGATTGACTTTCGTTCAGGCTATCATCGGTTGAAGATTCGGGAGCCGGATATCCCGAAGACTGCCTTCAGGACCAGATCTGGTCAATACGAGTTTCTTGTCATGTCGTTTGGGCTGACCAATGCCCCAACAGCCTTTATGCATTTGATGCACGGTATGTTCCGGCCTTATCTTTACTATTTCATGATTATGTTTATTGAAGACATCCTAGTATATTCCTGGACTCGGGAAGATCATGAGCAGCACTTGAGGACTGTGCTTCACACTTTGAGGGAGAAGAGGTTGTACGCAAAATTCTCTAAGTGTGAGTTTTGGCTTGACTCAGTGGCATTCTTGGGTCACGTAGTACCGAGTGATTGGATCACGGTAGATCCAAATAAGGTGGAGGCAGTGCAGAGATGGCCTAAACTGTCATCAACTACGGAGATCCACAATTTCCTTGGTTTGGCGGGGTATTACCGTCGCTTTGTAGAGGGATTTTCATCTATTGCAGCACTTATGACCAGCTGACCCAGAAGGGTGCTCCGTTCAGGTGGACAGAGGAGTGTGAGGAGAGCTTTCAGAAGCTCAAGACAGCTTTGACTACAACCCCAGTATTGGTATTGCCTATAGGTTCGAGGTCTTACACCATATATTGTGATGCTTCGCATATTGGTCTTAGCGCAGTGTTGATGCAGGACGCTAGGGTGATTGCCTACACTTCCATATAGTTGAAGGTGCATGAGAAGAACTACCCAGTCCACGATCTTGAGTTAGCAGCTATTGTTCATGCCTTGAAGATCTGGCGCCACTATTTGTACGGTGTTCCTTATGAGATTTACACTGATCACCGGAGTTTACAGCACCTGTTCAAGCAAAAGGAGCTTAATTTTCATCAGCGGAGGTGGTTGGAGCTACTTAAGGATTATGACATCACCATTTTGTACCACCCGGGGAAGGCCAAGGTAGTGGCCGATGCTTTGAGTCATCGGGCAGAGAGTTTGGGAGTTTGGCATATCTTCCAGCAGCAGAGAGGCCTTTAGCATTGGATGTTCAGGCCTTATCCAGCTAGTTTGTGAGTTTGGATATTTCGGAGCCGAGCCGAGTGTTGTCCTGAGTGGTCTCTTGGTCTTCCCTTTATGACCGGATTAGGGAGCGTCAGTATGATGACCCCCATCTACTCGTCCTTCAAGACAGGGTTCGGCGGGGTGATGCTAGAGATGTGACTATTGGTGAGGATGGCGTGATGAGGATGCAAGGCCGGATATGTGTGACCAAAGTGGATGGGCTTTGAGAGTTGATTCTTGAGGAGGCCCACAGCTCGCGATACTCCATCCATCCAGGTGTTGCGAAGATGTACCAGGATTTGAGACAACACTATTGGTAGAGGAGGATGAAGAATGATATAGTTGGGTTTGTGGATCGGTGTCTCAACTGTCAGCAGGTTAAGTATGAGCATCAGAGACCGGTTGTCTTGCTTCAGAGGCTAGAGATCCTAGAGTGGAAGTGGGAGCGGATCACCACGGATTTTGTAGTTGGGCTCCCACGGACTTCGAGGAAGTTCGACGCTATTTGAGTGATTGTGGACCGGCTGACCAAGTCAGCTCATTTCATTCCAGTGATGACTACATACTCTTCCGAGCAGCTGGCTCGAATCTACATCCGAGAGATTGTTCGCCTTCATTGTGTCCCAGTTTCAATCATTTCAAACAGAGGCACACATGTTTTATCACGGTTCTGTTGAGGCGTTCAACATGAGTTGGGCACTAGAGTGGAGTTGAGCACAACATTTCACCCTCAGACGGACAGGCAGTCTGAATGCACGATTCAGATTCTAGAGGATATGCTCTGTGCGTGTGTGATGGAGTTTGGAGGGTCAAGGGACCAGTTCTTGCCACTTGCCGATTTTGCCTACAATAACAGTTATTAATCCAGCATTCAGATGGCACCGTATGAGGCTCTGTATGGCAGGCGGTGTCGGTCCCCAGTGGGTTGGTTCAAGTCGTACGAGGCCCGATTGTTGGGTACAAACTTGGTCCAAGATTCCATGGATAATGTGAAGGTGATTCAGGATAGACTTCACACAGCCAGGCCAGACAGAAGAGTTATGTGGGCCGGAAGGTTCGCGATCTAGCATTCATGGTTGGAGAGAGGGGCTTGCTTTGTGTATCACCTATGAAGGGCGTCGTGAGGTTCGGGAAGAAGGGCAAGTTGATCTCGAGGTACATTGGTCCTTTTGAGGTATTGCGGCGTGTTGGGGAGGTTTCTTATGAGATTGCTCTACCTCCCAGCCTAGAAGGAGTTCATCCGATATTCCACGTTTCTATGCTCCGAAAGTACCACGGTGATCCGGCTCATGTATTGGATTTCAGCTCAGTCCAGTTGGACAAGGATCTATCTTATGTTGAGGAGCCAGTGGTTATCTTGGACAAGCAGGTCAGAAAACTAAGGTCAAAGAACATTGCTTCAGTAAAGGTTCAATGGAGGGGTCAGCCGGTCGAGGAGGCGACTTGGGAGACCAAGCGGGATATGCGCAGCTGTTATCCTCATCTTTTCACAGCTTCAGGTATGTCTCTATGCTCGTTCGAGGACGAACAATTGTTTTCAGAGGGGGAGGATGTAACGACCCGACAGGTCCTTTTGAGAGTTAGAGCCGCGATCCGCTATTAATTGCTTCCCCCGTACCTATTTCTGTTATTGTGTCTTGCCGGGAGGGTTCGTTTTGAGGTTCGGAGTGAATACACTTAGTCTCTTAATTGGAAGCTTAAGTTGAAAAATCGACCGGATGTCGACTTGTGTGTAAATGACCTCGGATTTTATTTTTGATGGCTTTGTTAGCTCCGTTAGGTGATTTTGGACCTAGGAGCATGTCCAGAATGCAATTTGGAGGCACGTAGTAGAATTAGGCTTGAATTGGCGAAAGTAGGAACTTTGGCAATATTTAGCCGGCAACGAAAATTTTGATATCGGGTACGGAATCGAATTTCGGAAGTTGGAGTAGGTTCATGGTGTCATTTTTGACTTGTGTGTCAAATTTGAGGTCATTTGGACGAGATTTTATATATTTCGACGTCGTTTGTAGAATTTAGAAATTTCAAAGTTCATTAGGCTTGAATCCATGTGTAAATCGTGTTTTTGATGTTGTTTAATGGGGTTTGAAGGCTCGACTAAGTTTGTATGGTGTTTTAGGATTGGTTGATATGTTTGGTTGAGGTCCTCGGGGCCTCGGGTGATTAACGGGTGAAATCTTGGACTTAGAAGAATTTTCCAATATGCTGGTTTCTGGTGTTTTTGCACTTACGGTGGGGAGTCTGCAGGTGCGGCCCCGCAGAAGCGACGATGGGATCGCAGGTGCGCCTTTAGGCCTGGGAATTAGTGGTCGCAAATGCGACGAGTGAGCCGCAGGAGCGGAGCCGCATCTGCGGAAGGGTAGTCACAGATGCGGAGGAGAGAAGGATTCAAGGTTCCGCAGAAGCGGACGAGTAGCCGCAGATGCAGACATAGGCGCATAGGTGCAGACTCTAGAGTTTAATGAAAACTCGTAGGTGCGGAGTCCTAGCCGCAGAAGCGGCACCGCAGGTGCAATGATGAGGTCGCAGTAGCGAAGTCGCTAGGCAGAAAAGAGAGAGTTAGAGGGTTTGAAGTTCATTCTTCATTTTTGGATTTGGGAGCTCGGAAATTGGTGATTTTTTTAGGGATATTCAGGGAGAGCTTTGGGGTAACAATTCCTAACTCGATTTTGATCATATTTCATTAATTTATTGTTGTATTCTTCATTTTATTAAGGAAACTGAGTTAGGAAGTTGGGAAAATGGGGAAAAAGTTCCCCAACCAAAAATCTGAGTTTTGAGTGGGATTTAGGCGTCATAATTTTTGTACGAGTGATCTCATGAGTGAATGGGTGTTATTTGGTAACTTTTACTGATTCCAATACGTGGGCCCGGGGAGACTTTTGAGCGATTTTCCAATTTCTTGCTTTAACTTTAATTCCGTTCATTAGATTAGTTTCTTGTAGTTATATTTATGTTATGTAATTGGTTTTGGCTAGATTTGGACCATTCAGAGTCGGATATTCATGGAAAGAGCGTTTTTTCAGATTGAATTGAGCTTGGTTCGAGGTAAATGGCTTGCCTAACCTTGTGTGGGGGAACTCCCCTTAGGATTTGGTATCGTTTTGATATATGAGAGTCGTGTACGTGAGGTGACGAGTACGTACACGGGCTAATTTTGTAAAAACCCGATTTTTCACTAAATATTAGCCTGTCTTTCCTCTTATTTGAACTTATTAGCACTTATAGCATCCTGTTAGACTAAGAAAGCATGCCTACTTGCCTTAACTGTTTACTTGAACTACGTGCAGCATGTTTTAGTGGTTTTACCTATTTTCCTTAACTTTTACTTAGGTAAAATTGTAAGTTTCGTACCGTATCTATTGAACGTTGTTTGGCTACATATTTACTTTGGGACTACAAAACGGTATTCTAGGAGATCCTATTGTACTACATATTTACTTTGGGACTATTGAACGGTATTCCGGGAGATCCCCTTGTCTTCGATATTTACTTTGGGACTACGGAACGGTATTCCGGGAAATCCCCCTGCACATTTACATTTGGGACTACGAGACGGTATCTCGGGAGATCCCCTGTTGAATTGTTGTGTTCTGAGCTATTGATTTTCCATGATTCTTCCCTTGTTACTTTTCAGTCCTTTATTACTGCGATATTTCCTTTGCTTTGCTTCATTATATATATATATATATATATATATATAGAGATAGATAGATAGATAGATAGATATGTTCCGGTAGGGTCCTGACCTGACCTCGTCACTACTCGACCGATGTTAGGCTTGGAACTTACTGGGTACCATTATGGTGTACTCACGCCCTTCCTGCACATGTTTTCCGTATGTAGATCCAGGTACATCTTATCCGCCTCATCATTAGTGCAGCCACAACAGCTTACCGGAGACTTCAAGGTACATTTGCACGCGCCTGCAGATCCTTGGGGTCCCCCTCTATCCCTTATATTGTTTTCCCTCCTTTATCTATTTAGACATTATGTATAGGAGACAGTTAGACAGATTCTTAGAGCTTGTGACTCGTGATTATCGGGTTTTGGGAGTACTGTGTATAGACTAGTGCTGGTTTACTTCTACATGTCGAGTGGCATCCTTATCAGTACATTATATCTATTGAAGCTAATTGTTAATTATTGCTTTATTTTCAATATTTCGATGTTACTAAGCTTACCTAGTCGTAGCGACTAGGTGGCGTCACGACGTCTTACAGAGGGGGAAATGGGTCGTGACACGCTGCACAAAAATGTGTAAAATTGTAGGATGAGTACACCATAGTTGGTACCGAGTAAGTATCAAGACTAACCTCGGTGGAGTAGTGGCGAGGTATAGTCAAGACACTCACTATGCAATTACCATGTGCAGTGTATAATAATAATAATAATAATACTAATAATAATAATAATAATAATAATAATAATAATAATAATAATAATAATAATAATAATAATAATAATAATAATAATAATAATAATAATAATAATAATAATAATAATAATAATAATAATAATAATAATAATAATAATAATAATAATAATAATAATAATAATAATAATAATAATAATAATAATAATAATAATAATAATAATAATAATAATAATAGTAATAATAATAGTAATAATAATAGTAATAATAATAGTAATAATAATAATAATAATAATAATAATAATAATAACAATAATAATAACAATAATAATAACAATAATAATAATAACAATAACAAATAAGATAATCTATTGATTTGGATGTAAAACTTATTAATATAATACATAATAGTAACTCCTATTAATTAAAACAACTCAGTCATCGAAAATCAGTAAAAACTAGAAATATAAATCTTCAAAGTCTCGTACTAAAAAGCCAAAGCCAACACAATACAACAATGAGCACAAAATACATAATAATAAAGTCAACTAGTACATCACGGAAGAAGTCAAGAATTTACATATCACGAAAAAACAAAATAACCAAAGGCAAGTTCAGCCATAGAAAAATATATCAACAAAGGGCACTCCCGAGATACCGTGTCGTAGTCCCAAAAGTAAATGCTCAACAGGGGATCTCCCGAGGTACCACCTCGTAGTCCCAAAAGTAAATGCTCAACAAGGAATTTCCCGAGGTACCGCCTTATAGTCCCAAAAGTAAATGATCAATAGGGGATCTAGGTACCGCCTCGTAGTCCCAAAAGTAAATGCTCAATAGGGATTCTCCAAAGGTACCGCCTCGTAGTCCCAAAGTAAATATGCAAGATAGGGGAATCTCCTGAAGTACCGCGTCGTAGTCCCAAAATTAAATATGCAAGACATGTTGATCTCCCGAGGTACCGCCTTGTAGTCCCAAAAATAAATATGCATCAACAGGGGCACTACAAGTGCTCAAATATCACAACATTTCACAAGTTACACCTCAAGTGCTCAATTATCACATCATTCACAAATTGCACTACAAGTGCTTAAATATCACAACATATCACAATTTACACCTCAAGTACTCAATTATCACATCATCCACAAATTACACTACAAGTGCTCAAATATCACAACATATCACAATTGGAACCTCAAGTGCTCAAGTATTACAACTTTCCACAGAAATCAACAATAATATTATTTACCACAATAGGAGCCCTCGGCTCGACCATAATGTGCGTGAGTGAAAAACTCAACCGAATAATATTTCACAATTTGACAATTTACCTCAATATGATTCACGGCCTTTATAATTCAATACCATATTTTCAACAACATGAACTGAAAGGTAATTCATCAAGGAACAACACCTCTTTTATATCACAACTTCAGAAAATAAATAGATTTATTCATCTTATTAACTTAATTTCCCATTTAAATTATCTATAGATAAAATCAATAATGAAAGTATTTTCCAAAAAAATAGCATCTCAAACAAACACAAAGTTCACATAAAGGTCAAGTGTCAATCACACCGAATTATCATATAAAAACAACCTCGGCAAACAAGGAATGAGGCATGACAAATAAGGGATTTAATAAGTTTCAAATTTTTCCAATTTAATACATAAGGGTGTCTATGAATTTTAACCAATATAATTTGCACATATAAACCAAGTACGTACTCGTCACCTCGCATACATGATTTTTAATCACACGATTTCAACATAAGACTCAATGCCTAAGGGAAAATTCCCCACACAAGGTTAGGCAAGATACTTAATTTTATGGAGCTAGGTCGATATTCCAAAATAGCCTTCTTGCTTGAATTGACCTTCGGACATCTCAAATCTATCCAAATTAATTTAATAACTTCACTAAAATTTATCGGAAACAATTCCAGATAATAAAACGTCGACTTAAAATTTTACATTTAAAAGTCAACTAGAAGTCAACGGGGGACCTACATCTCGGAACCCGGCATAATTTTCACAAAATCTGAACACCCATTCCGACACGAGTTCAACCATACCAATTTTAACATATTCCGATAACGAATCGACCTCCAAATCTTAAATTATCGTTTTTGAAAAGTTTCACAAATTTCTCCAATTTCTTCCATTGATTCACTAATAATTGATGAAAACAACCATGAAATCATGAAGTATAATTTTTTGGATTTAGAACACTTACCCCAATCCATATGGTGAAAGTCACCTCAATAATCGCTTCAATCAGAGCACCATAGCTCCAAATATGTTAAAATAGTCGAAACCCTCGTTTTAAGAATCTATCCAGGCAGGTCACATTTGACATTATCAATTTGCCTCGGCCCAGAAAAATAGTATTACCAGCCTTTAGTAAATTGATCATAACTTTCCGTACAAATGTCCAAATGATGAAGAGTTTAATTGTGTGTAAACTAGACACCAAGGTCTAAAACTTTCAGGTTTTGATAATTTCCATATTCCTTATAGATTTCGAGATATAAGCTCCCAAAGTCAGCTTTGCGCATCAGAAATCTGGCGATACACACTGTTGTAGCCAAAATTTGCAGTACCAGCCTTCAGTAAATGAATCATAACTTTCTGTACATATGTCTAAATGGAGAATGGTTTATCATTCTGGCTTGAATTGACCTTCGGACAGCTCAAATCTATCCAAATTAATTTAATAACTTCACTAAAATTTATCGAAAATAATTCCAGATAATAAAACGTCG
>MDKH01023194.1:0-13617 GCA_005239495.1 Nicotiana undulata | reverse complement strand
AGTACCGATATCATGATGGAATAACAGTTAAACCGTGCCTGGGGATAAGCCAGGCCGCAACAAATCACCCAACACTCATATGCCCGTCACTTGGCGAGTGTATCGTAGTAACTATCATCAATTAGCATGTACATTGGGGTTTTGAACCCCTCAGTTCCAAGGTTGAAGCCGTTACTTACCTCGAAACTGGCTCAACTCTACTCGGCCTGGCCCTTTCCTCGAGAATCGGCCTCCAAATGCTCCAAATCTATCAATAATCAATTACATGGCGTCACAATGTGCTAAGGAACAATCCCCAAATCAAAATTTAGCAAAAATACCAAAATCCCGAATTCGGTCAAAACCCGGCCCTCGGGCCCACGTCTCGAAAGTCAGAAATTTTCACAACACTAGGTCCCTTGTCCTTTCCCGAGTCTAACCATACCAAGAACACAAAAATCGGACCTCAAATGGTCCTCTAGTTCCCCCATTCTTCCTCTCTTAAACCCAAGCCCTAACCACTATTTTTCTACTGTTTTTACCCATGATTTCAACCTAAAATCGTTCTTAATGCACAACATAACGAGTTTTGAGTCCAAGAAACTTACCTCCTTGAAGAAACAACGAAATCCCTCTTCAAATGCCTTCAGAACCTCCAACTTGTGTGAAAAAATGGTGAAAGAGGACAAATTTCGCGAAGGCTGCCTTTTTATATTTCTGCCCAGGCATTTCCGCAACAGCGGTACATTTCTCGCACCTGCGACTCCGCAGGCGCGACATTTTAACCGCACCTGCGGAAGTCACTTAAACGCCCAGGCTCCGCGCCTGCGATCGCTTTACCGCAACGGCGGGCCCGCAGGGGCGACACATTGACCGCGCCTGCGATCCTTCACTTAACACTCAGAGTCCGCGCCTGCGAACCCATCCCCCGCACCTGCGACCTCGCAGGTGCGACCTTTCTTCCGCCCTTGCGATGAATTTCCGCCCCTGCGCCTTCACTCTCGCGCCTGCGATGTCCGCACCTGCGGCCCAAGCATCGCAGGTGCGATCGCACCAGCAGTAGCAGCTTCAGCTGCACTTCAGGTTCAATTTTCTCCGTTTAACGTCCGAAATCAAACCCGAGCCCCTCGGGACCCCAACCAAACTTACCAACATATCAAACATGGTTATTCAAACTTAGTCGAGCCATTAAAACACCAAAAACAACATCAAAACCATAAATTCTCATCCAATTCAAGCCTATGATTCCCAAAAACTTCCGAAACACGCATTTGATCAAAAACCCAACCAAACCATCTCCAAATGACCTGAAATTTTGCGGGCAAGTCCAAAATGACCTAACGAAGCTACAGCAACTCTCAGAATCCCATTCCGACCCTCGGATCAAAATCTCGCCTATCAACCGGAATTCGCCAAAATACTAACTTCGCCAATTCAAGCCTAATTCTACACCGGGCACCCTAAAAATATTCTGAACACACTCCTAAGTCCCAAATCACCTAACGAAGCTATCCGAACCATAAAACCCGCATTCCGAGGTCGTTCACCAATAAGTCAACTCCGGGTTGACTTTTCCAACTCTAAAGCTCTTGTTAGAGACTATGTGTCTCAATCCACTCTATTTTCGCTCCGAACCCGAACCAACCAACCCCAACACTTCGTGAACAGTCTAACCGAGCTACTACAAGATAGAAATGAGGGAATAGATGCGTATACTGCGTAATGACGGACCGGGTCGTTACACTAACTTGATAGCCTCTGAGAGATAAGTACAAACGTCTCTGTACCGATCATTCAGACTCTATTAAGCTTGTTCGTGAATTGTGAAACCTAGACAACCTAGTGCTCTGATACCAACTTGGCACGACCCAAATTCTCAACCTTAGGGATCGTGATGGCGCCTAACACCACACTTGCTAGGTAAGCCAATGTTAGAGTTTATTTAATTGATTTCCATTAAAGTATATTTAACCATAACAAAACAATTATAAATAAACTAAACTTTATTACTTCCATTGCATAAATCCACGAAATAAATAATAAATGAATAATTAAGTCGAGCCTCTAACTAAATAAGTAACCATAAAACTACCCCAAGGTCTGGCGTCACAATTCACGAACTTCTAAGATTACTACAAATAATGGGCTGAAAGAATAATATAGTTGTTTTGAGAAAAATAAAACAGTCTCTATGAACTAAGAGAAGACTCCGGGGATCTGCGAACGCCGGCAGATATACCTCGTGTCTCCGAATGATGAATGACCGCTACTAAAATCTCTAACGCTGGCTGGTACCTGGATCTGCCCAAAAGAGTGCAAAGTGTAGCATCAGTACAACCGACTCCATGTACTGAGTAAGTGTCGAGCCTAACCTCAACGAAATAGTGACGAGGCTAAGGCGGGGCAATTATAACTTAACCTGTAATAATATATATAATAAAGCAAGAAAAAATAATTCTACACAAACAAGAAAGATAAACTGCAACAATAAATAAAATAACTCAGTCACCTATTCCAAGCCTCATCTGTAACCAAAATCTCACACGAATTTCAAAAGTTTCCAAAGTTTTGACTTTTAAAAAAAATATAAGTAAGAACGAAATACGAAAAATAGTAGAGTGAAACAGTAAGTTTCAAAATCTGTAAATTTCAAATCCTTGAGTTCCAAAAAAAACCAATGAAACATTATTGAAATTCAGTAAAACATAAGTGTCCTCCCTTATCACTTTCTTGTTGCGGCGTACAACTCAATCCCACCTATCCACCCTTATCACTATCTTTTATCTCAATAATTGGAAACAAAAAACGGTATAGCTCGTAAGTTGTATCCCATATTATTTCATAATGAAACCAACCAGAATATATGTAAATATCGTAACGCTATCACCCAGCTCAACCTTTATGTATCATAACAAAATCAAGGAAACAGCCAACACTTTTAACACACTTGCAACAATACTTGGCAATAATTTGATGAAAACAGATAGCCATGTAAACCTCAACAATCATAAAACAGTCAAGCGGAGAAGCAAATAAATGGGAAACGGAAAAGGGATCATGTTAAAAAATAATTTGGTAGTGAATAGGTACTCGTCACCTCACCTATACACTACACACAAGCAATTTCACATAACAATCAGGTTGGAGTTTCCTATTCCCTCAAGTCACGGTTAAACCAAGCACTTACCTCAATTCCGCAGGTCACTCACTGCTTAATTATAGCTTTTCCTTTAGAATCTTGCTCTAACCCGCTCGAATATAATCATAATCAGATTACTACCATCAACATAGGCTAACGAATCGAATTCCACAATAAAAACTACAAAATATGCCAAAAATCCGAAATTGGCCAAAATCCGACCCCGGGCCCACATCTCGAAATCAGTCAAAAATGGCATAATCAAAACTCTCGTCCTCTTCCGAATCTAAGCATATAAAATTTATCAAAATCGGACACCGTTTGGTCTCTCAAATCACTACCTAAAACTCTCCAAAACTCAAGCCCTAACTCCCTCAATTTCACTTTAAATCATCAAACAAATCTCAAAAACGAAGATGGATTCATGAAACATAACCAAAAACAAGTAAGGACACTTACCTGAACCCCTATGGATAAAATCTCCTCCAAAATCTCTCAAATCCGAGCTCCCCAACTCAAAATATGACCGAATGAACAAACCTTGTTTTATATATTTTTCTGCCAGCTATTCTGCCTCGTTTCTCGTGCCAAACGATCCCGAAACTCATTTTTTATGTCTCCAATGGATTCTTGTAAAATTTTAGTCAAGTTAGGCTTTTGAATCACTCAATATGTATGTTTTAATATTTGCAAATAGTGGAAAATTTTAAATACGCCGCGAGTGGCAATTTCGTAATTAATCTGAAAAACCTGGCAACCTTAGTAAAATGACCATAAAATCCCCATACGGCTTCCAAATTCGATGATTCTTTTTGCTACATATCCGTAATGACGATACGGGTCTAATACTTCAATCAAAATATAAATCAAAGCTTATTTGTTCAATATAATATCATTTATGCTTGAAGAAACGACGTCGAAACATAAGAAAAACGAGCACAGCATAACCCAAACCTATCCAAAATTCACTCTAGACCCTAGAGACCTCAACCAATAATTAAAACAAGTCATGTATCACTACTCAAACTTAGTTGAACCTCCAGAACACTCAAGACAACACCAAAATACCAAATCAACCTTGGATTCAAGCCTAAGAACTTCTAAACTTCCAAAATTCGCTAACGACGTCGAACCCAACCAAACCACGTCCGAATGACCTCAATTTTGCACACACATCACAAATGACACTACAAACCTACTCCAACTTCCGGATTTCCATTCCGATCCCGATACCTAATTTTCCACTATCGACCAAAATCGTCAAATTTCTAACTTTCGCCAATTCAAGCCTAGAACGGAGTCTTAGTTCATAAAATGACCCCTTGGTTCATCACAAAAAGTCTCATTGTATTTTTTGAATATTGAATAATTATTTTAAAATATTTCTATGCATGAAAATTATTTTTTATAATTTTTAAAATTATTTTATAAATTAATTTTATTCAATTACTTCGGTATTTAATAAATGGCCCCTTTTATTCTCAGACTTAATCCCTTCAAACCAGCCCAAACCTTTTAAAATTGGCCCAATTCCTTTAGGCCCAAATACACACCTGCCCGACCCAATACCCCATTCAATCCTGACCGTTGATCATTCAGATCAACGGTCCATATTCCCCATTCCATAATTAAACCTAGACCTAACCCCCCAAACTCTCTCATTCTCTCCTCTCGCCCGCCGTCATCACTTCCCTCTTCTCTCAACTCTCTCGACTGAACCCTAGTTCTAAACGCCGTCACCGGCGTATATCTCAATCCTGTGATGTTTTCATGTCTTCTCCGGCCTGTCCTGGCCTTCTACACACCATGGCTATATTACTTAATGAAACTATATTAACTAAGAGCTAACTAAGAATGGGTTGTAAACAATAATGAGAATGATCTAAGGTTATGATTTTTCCTATTGTTGGAATCCCTTCCTGTTGTGTTTTGTATAAATTTGCCTAATCTTCTCTATCGATCATGAGAACTCTGACTACCGTAAATCTCTCCCGAGTAATTACGATAATATACTAGACATACTCTCCTGAATTACGCTAGCTAGCTTTAATTACATCTCACTTAGATCGCACCCAAGGTTTCGGTATCCCTAATCCCACCTTTAAACCCTTCGTTATTGATCACTCATATACGTCGGGAGTGATGTTGTTCAACAACTAATGCACTCTCTTCCGAGTAATACATACTAAATAGGCACAGCTAATTGAGGGCCCTTTCAATTAACTACAACAAGCATGTAGTTGAACAAATAGAGATTAAACTTTGGCAAATCTATATTAACATAGCAAGAATTTTATCTTTCAATAGGTTCCATCAAAACCTTAGACTAAATGTTTAGCTACTCATGATAAAACAAGATAAAGCCGTAATATAATTCATAATTCACAAATAATGATAAAAGAAAGAAGAATAAAAAACTCTAATGATGTCTTGATCTTCTCACACTTGTTCTTGCCTCCAATTGAGTCTAAACAAGCTTGGAAATAACTTTGGGCGAGTTTTTGGGTTTATATAGGGTTAGGTTAAGTTTCCCAGCGATGTACACTTTAGCCCTTGAAGTCTTGGCAGCTATCCTTTCGACCGCGGTCGCGGTCCCAACCGCGGTCCCGACCGCGGTCATTTCGAAGTATTCTGTTTTGCCTTTCTTCCACCGCGTCCCGGAACGCGGTCGCGGTGGACCTTTGCACTATTTTCTTTGCCTTTTCTTGCTCGTTTTCTTTCGGGCTATTCTCGATTGGCCTTGTATATACATATTTGACTCCAAAACACTCTATATCATCCTCCTAACTCGGAGTAGCTCCTGCAAAGCATAAAAATCTCAATTAGAGCATTTTGTTATCTTTTAGCATTTAAAACATCAATAAAGTATGGTTAACTTAGAGCATAAATAGCATCTACATTGCATAATATAGGCTACTATCATGGAATTAGAATATTAGGGGGAAATTGTAGGTTTGTATTTGTTAATTCAGTGTGCATAGCATATTATATACACGGTATAATAATTGGTATATCATGAATTAGTATTTGTTTCTATATATGAATATTAATTGTATTAAATCATGTACGAAGGGTATATCGTATATTTTTATTCGTTAATAACGTGTGCAATAATTATATACACGTTATAATAATAGTAAAACGTACATCTTGTTATAAATAGAATTCTATTTAAGGCGAATGTCTATATTTTAGAGAAATCTTAAGGATTTTACTTGGTGGCTAAGTCATTTTTTCCCTATAAATAGAGGGGTCCTATTCCATTGTAATTCATTCCAAAATTCAATAAGAATTCCCTCTCTCTCTCTCTCTTTCTTTGCAATATTGTTCTTCTTCTTTTATTGTTTCATAACACGTTATCAGCATGAGACTCTAACCAATTGAGTAGAAGCTTTGGGATTGAGCATAATGATTGTCAATTGTTCCATGAACTTCCTTCGTGATTAAATTATGGATTTAAGGTAAGTATTTTACTTTATTTTTCTATTATAAATTCTTGAAATTCTATTTGATTTTAAATGCAAGCAAAGACAATAAACTTCGATTATAACTCCTATAGAGTTTGCAAGAAATTATAACCACCCGAAGTGGTAAAATTTCTATGTCTTGCCATGATCAAATTCATGTATGATTGTGGGCAAAGAAGTGGGAACCCGTCCCATTGAATTTGCTTCATTCTCATTCCCCTTAAGAGAATTTGATAGCAATATGTAATAAGTCTGAAAGAAGACAAAATTATTACCGTGAAGGTATCATTGGATGTGGACGTGGCAATAGACGAAATTATAATCGTCATCATTGTGATAATGAGAATAATAAGAATTCTCAAAATAATCTTTCATTCTTTGAAAGTAATATTTGTCATCGATTTGACATGATATTTTATAAAGCACATTAGATGATTATGGTCCATTCATGATGTGAATGTGACAACACCTGATTTATGAATACATATTCATTCTTGGAAGAATATGAATGTGCTAGTGGTAGTGAATATACCACACTCACCTCTAAAAGGAGGTTTGAGATGAAATAAGAAAATAATTTCATTATTATGGCATGAATGATCTTTGATCACATACCTACTCTGATTATGCCAAAATATTATGGCAATGTGATTATTAAAAGACAACAATAATGCAAGAAACATATCTTGCATATAATTTTGACCATGACCATAATGGTATAACTTTCTATTTGAGAAAGATATATTCACCATATGGATGTTGATGAATATGTGGTAATACCAAATTAATTGAGAGCTCTGAAGATCCAATTATTACTATTTTGGAGGAATACAATGGATCATCATGTCAATTTATTGTGTTGTAGTAAGCCTCAAAGAAACTTATTGAGTTTCTAAAGTATTCGCGAAAGCGGTTGGTTATATTGAGACTATAAATAAAGAAAATATTTAATATCTTATATTACTACAACTTGTAGCGGGGTAATATGTATGTTAAAAATTACACGTTTTATTCTCCAGTTTGTACTACACAAATAAAAGAATGTCACATATAAAGTAGAAGTTTATTGATATAAAACCCTATATCATAATAAACTTAGAGTTTATTGATAATTGCACACGTCATGGTGTAAACCTGAAGTTTATCAATATTGATAATTTATTCAGTTGGCATAATTGGTTTAGCCACATCAATTTAAGTATGATGTGCAAAATGAAAGAGAATTCACATGGGTAAATATTAAAGAACTAGAAAGTTCTTTACGAATTCTCTTATGTTACTTGTTCTCATTAATTAATTGACCAACTAAAATTGGTATTGAATCCATGAATGCCGAAAATATCAAAGGTGAATATAGGCACATTCACCTGCCATGTATACCACATAAGATACATCTATGAGATGGTTACATGTGCGATTATTATTAACTCGCAACCTGCTGTTTGCGAGGTAGCTTGCTCAATAATTTAATTTAGAGCATAAGTTCTAGATTGTCTATTCAAAATAGTTCATCTTGATAAATTGGTTTACATCACAATTGGTTTAGCAAAAGGATTTATTGAGTGCCTCCACTTAATAACTAAATTATTGCTTATGAGAACAAAGTTATTTATATCAGTTTGATATACATTATATACGAAAGTATATTACATTCTCCTCTCACAAGTGGCTCGGGGTCAAGAACCAAATAATTCCATCTTATTATTATTGATGTGCGGTGTATATTTTGATTAACACCAAAATGCACAAAGATGGATTCTCAAAATTGAGTAAGAAAGTTAGTTTTTCTAACATGAGGGGGAGACAAGAATAAATAATTGAGAAAAAGTTACGTGGGATGAATTATCATTTGTACATCTAGATCCTCGAATAAGATAATATGAACTTGAAGTTCATAAAAAGATAATTCATTTGCAATATATTGCAAAGCATGCCAGACGCATTTGCTGACCCAAAGAAAGTAATTATATTCTCATTGTAAATGCTCATATTAAGTCCTAGAAGGACAAAGTCTATGGTACACTTAAAGCGTATAGACAAATCCGTTCAAATAAACTTCTTGATAAAGAAGATGAGCAAATGATCAAAATGATCATAATAAAGGAGGCAAGTGATCTAGAAGATCACATGACATAACACTTCATAAAATCTTAGGAGAGATTCAGGTATCTGAATATATTAATGAAGAGATCTCTATGTTATGTATTTATGAAAAAAAATATTGGAACCGATATAAAATGTTCGTCGACAACATCTATCATAGCTCTAAGTATAGATGAGGATCTTAAGTTTGTCGGATACAGACACAAAAATATTGGCCAAATAGAAGAGACGCAATTCGAATAGAATTGGTTTCATATGAAATACATGTAATTTTGGACATGTAGTTTTTTTTTCATAAATCCGTCTTTAGGTGACGGGGGGTTTGGCATAGACCCCTACCTTGTAAATTAAAATCCAGGTAACCACGTTAAGGAGGAGGACATAAAACCTAACCTCCACTAAAATAAAAGAAAATGAAGGCATATTCCTGGACTCAAGAAGAAAGATATACTATGAAAATCCTATCGTTTGGAAAGGACCATGTCCCTTATTCACAACTGCAGTGACTAACCAAAGCACAAAAAGTAGCAACACTGTTATCAAGTGGATCATAAACAAAATAGCTTTTTGGAGTATCTTATTCTAAAATTAGGGAGTTGATCCTTGTCCATGTATAAGTGTCCCCTGGCCTGAGATGGAAGTTCTTGAGTAGAGTAAAACCATTTAACACCACTTATCTCATATCCTTCATTAGCTAACGCATCCACCACTTTGTTTGTTTCCCTGGAGCAATGCATGAATTGAATTTCATTAAAGAAATTAGTCTTCCTCTTAGCTTCTTCAATAGTAGTAAGCAAACTCCAAGGAGGATTAAACTTTTCACGCATCCAGTGAATAACTAAGAGTGAATCCAATTCCACAATAATATGTGTATGTCCATGATCTATACACCATTGCAACCCCATATCTAGAGCCATAGATTCAGTTGCATTATTACTCTGGGTACCAAAAGATGCTGCAAATGCACCCACCATTTCTCCATTGTGCCTTCTAATGACCCCTCCTCCACCACTAATACCAGGATTACCTCTAGAACATCCATCAGTGTTTAATTTAATGGTCCCTTCTAGAGGAAATTTCCATGAGACTTTGATAATATTCAACTGTGGTCTAGCTTCCACAATCATCTGAGTCAATGGTGTGTGCAATTACTTTCATGTATCTTGTATGTCTGGCATGACATGAAAACTTGATATGCATCCAAAGTCCATTTATATGGCTTATATGACAATTCCTGAAGGATATTGCTTAAAGTATATAGAATTCTTGGTCATGAAGCACTACATCCTAAGTGCAATTTGTACACATTTGTATCTTGCTATAACTATAAGCATGATAATGTAATAGCGGATTTCAAAGTGCAACATATTTATTGGAGTTAATATGGATGATTTATTCATCAAATCTCTACTGATGTCAACCTTCAAGAAGCTAGTGCACAAGATTGGGATGCGAAGGCTCAAGGATGTGAATTGATACTCTCGTCAGGGGAAGTTAATGCGCGTTGCACTCTTTTTCCCTTACAAGGTTTTGTCCCACTGGATTTTTCTTGCAAGGTTTTTAATGAGGCAACCAAAAGGCGTATTTCTAAACATGTGTACTCTTTTTCCTTTTCTAGAATTTCTTTGCCACTGGGTTTTATTTTGGTTAAGGTTTTAACGAGGCACATTATCTGTTGAATAGACATTCAAGGGGGCGTGTTATAAATAGAATTCTATTTAAGGTGAATGTCTATATTTTGGAGAGATCTTAGGGATTTTACTTGGTGGCTAAGTCACTTTTTCCCTATAAATAGAGGGGTCTTATTCCATTGTAATTCATCCCAAAATTCAATAAAAATTCTCTCTCTCTTTCTCTGCAATATTGTTCTTCTTCTTTTATTGTTTCATAACACATCTGCATTTGTTTATTTATGTGCACATACAGAATCATATATATGGTGTAAAGATTTTCATGGCATAATAATAATAGTATACATGGTGTAATAAAGATTAAGAAATTAGGTTAAGAATTCCAAAAAAAAAAAAAAAAAAAAAAAGGAATGGCAGCGCAAAAGAATTAGATTTACGGTTAGTTTGGAGGGAATATTAGATATGTTTATTAAATCAATTGTATACTCAAAGTCAATGCTTTAATCGAGTCACTATTATTTTGGTTAAAATTATCTAATAACCAATTATTAATAGTGAGAAAGAACTAAAATACAAACCAAACTTGCATAGTGATCATGTAGTCGTCATCTATTGTCAAGCACTTTTCTAATATTTATTAATATGGATAATAGAGAAAAAGAAACGGAAATGTATTAGTGAGGATGAAACATAAAGGGATACGTATTTATAAGAATATAAACTAATTCCTTAATTAGTGATCTTTCACTTAGGAGTGTCAATCGTTAGTTCGGCCGGTTATGTTATAAAATTTGTACCATATCAATTTTTCGGTTATTCTATTATGTATAATCAAAATTAGACTTTACGAAATCGTCCTAATCATGTCGGTTTCTCTTCGGTATCGGTACGGTTCGGTTAATTTTCGGTATTTTTTTACATATCATGTAAAATTCACCAGTAGAAGTAGAATGCAATAAATATATGTTCTTTTATAGGACTTGACAAAACTCTCTAGACATTTTTATCGTTTAAAGTGATGAATTAAAAAATAAAAGATGGCTAGAATATAGATCCATCAACTATTCTACAACAACGTAAAAGAAACCGAGCAAATTCAAAAAGAAATATAAATCACACGAATGGAAAGATATTAACCAAGTTGGGACTCGAGAATAAAGTTTATAGAAGATTAAATATTCAAAAAGATTAATCTAAATTATATGAAAGAAACATATTCGATACATTGTAGTTTGCTACTCATAATTGCTAGAATACTTTGTGTCTTGCTAATGTAGATACTTGAAATAACTTGGTTTAAGTAGAAGTAGCATAATAGGTTTTAGGAATTAGTATTTTGAGTTTAGTTACTTGTTGGCTTGTAATTCATAATTCTAAGGCCCAAAGAAAAATCTATGCATTATTATTTTTAAACTAACTATATAAATATATTTTTCACATGTAAAATTTATTCGGAACGGTTCGGTATTTTTTTCGATTTATTTTCATAAAATAAAAAATTTACCCTAATTTCGGTGTGGTTATAGATTTATATAAAAACCTACAGTTTCCTTAAAAGAAACATAAAAATCGATTTGGTACGGTACTCGATTGGTTTAGCCGGTTTCAAATAACAATTGACACCCCTACTTTCACTAAACGCAAGTACTACTACAATATGTCATAAGTAAATTTTGAATAAGTTTTCCTTACCCTAGTTCTCTCAAAATGCAAAAGCGGCAGCATATATCCTAAGGTTATGGATATCACCATTGACGGGAATATGGAGTCTCCAGACTTGATTAACAGTCTTCCTGATAAAGTGTTATGTTCAATAATCTCTTTTCTTCCCACTAAAGAAGCCGTAGCAACAAGCATATATTCAAAAAGAAGGCTTTGAACAAGTTTCTTTCATCACACACTGGCAACGTTGATTTCTTTCACTTGAATCACCTCCCATATATAAATTGGGGTTATTACATGCGACGATTGATTGAAATAAGAACTGCAACTTCTAAAGAAACAATATACAACATAATTTTATTTCGTGCATCACAATTCACCAGTTGACTCAGGGGCGGATCTACCATAGTCTAAGCGGTGTCATTTGGTCTAAAATTTATACAACTGTAAATATAGATAATATGCAGAAAACACTGTCAAATCTACTAAAAGTAGGCACTGCTTGAAAATAAGTATGTCTTAGCGCAGTGGTTGAGCGCGTTGATTACTTGATGAAGGTCGCAAGATCGAGCCACAATATCTTTTTAATTTTTGAAACTTAAAATTTATCAATCACAAAAGATACAAGTCAGAAGATAGAAGATATCGTACTCCTGAGTAAGGGTGGCTAACGGGCCGGGGCCGGGCCAAACGGGCCCAGTGTGCCGGGCTATGCGGGCCCGGGCTAAACGGGTGGAACCGGGCCCCATGGGCTAAGTCACATGTGCCCGGACTATGCGGGCCAAACGGGTCCGGCCTATTTTTTTTTTTTAAAAATTTTATGTAAGGCAATTTCTTGTAAATCTTTGGGATATAAAATATTGTAATTCATATTTAAACACAAAAAATAGTAAGTTTCTTCAAATTAATAATAATAGTACTTCAAATTAAATTAAGAAACTATAACATTACGAATGTCTTGAGAACGCCTAAGACAACTCTTTATTATATGCCTCCTTAAAGAGCCCGTGCCGGTCAACTTTGGACGCCAAGTGTAGACACGACCACAGTGCTTGCACTTTACTATGTAAAATTCTTCATTTTCTTCTACCACATTATAGTGTTCCCGAATAAATGGGTTATTTCTAGAACCACCGGGCATGATTTAACTTGAATTGAGAATTTGAGTAGAGAGAGATTGATGATTTTGTGAGTAATAATGAAAGAATGAGGGAGTATTTATAGTTGAGAAAAGGGAAAAAGTGTAATTATAAAAAGTTTGGGGTTAAAACAAAGTTTGGGGGCCAAATGGCTATTTTTTAAACATGCCAAACGGCTAGTTTTTAAAATATAGCCGTTGGCTATTTAATTTTTTTTAATGAATTTATATTATATTATCTAAGGCAATTTATTGTAAATTATATTATATAATTATGACTTATGTCTTGTAATTCAAGTTTAAGCACAAAAAAAATAGTAAAGAGATATTCAAACTTGCACTTATTGTAAATTATAGTTACAAAATTTTTGTTATGTAATTACATTATATTATATTATATAATACAATTTATTGTAAATTATATTATATAATTACGACTTATGTATTGTAATTCAAGTTTAAACACAAATATTCAAGGAAATGTCTTATAATTTTTAT